>CAUYON010042021.1:0-30132 GCA_963573935.1 Arctocebus calabarensis | reverse complement strand
TTCAACTAACAAAATCCTGTATACCACAGAGAAGAATAAAGAAAACCAAACTGACAAACATCCTTCTTTTATTTAAGACCAAACTGCAGCTGGAATACCCAGTACAGTTCTGCTTACTACACTTCAAGAAAGATCTGAAAGTGGATAAAGAACCAAAGAAGGGCAGTTCAAGCAACCAAAGGGTGGGTGGAAGGTGCTGCAGTATGAATACTGTATGAATATTTTGACTCTGGTCTGAAAAGATAAAAGAATGTTATCGAAAACTACATGGAATAATTGAAGTCCCTTCAAGTTTGAAAGTAAGCATTTTAGGACAAATAAAAGGAAATTCAACTTTGTACTTGTGGAAAAAAATATATATATTAAATAATTATAAGATACGTATACATTTTTTTCACCTCTGATATAAGAATGAGAGTCAGAGAAGCACCTTGAAAGAAGACTGGTATAAGGGTCTCCCAAAATAAGTTTGAGTCAATTGAAAGTGGCCAAGAACTTGTGTAAACTATGAAACAAAATATGCCTAAGCTGACCTATGTCCCATTCCTCTTATCTTTGGCACTCACTTACCCTCTCTAGTTCCCAAATCATCTCAAGTTTTAAGCACAAAACTTCTGGTTATTCAATGGAATAGATCTCTTTGCCCTTGTGGGAATGTGGATTAGAGGTGCCTCTATCCTTGGCAACTCAGCCTCCCCATCTGCCTGACAGTTCTACCAACAAGCTTCTGATTGTGGAGTCTTCCCATCCCATATTGCAGAATATTCTATACACTCAGCAGTGCCAGGTTATAGCAGTAATCCTAGAGAAAATGGTGAAACACTGGAAAATTCCAGGAGAAATAGGAACCCCAACTCCTAAGCATTTAACATAGAATGTCTCTAATGGGGGATATGTTAGTTTCCTATGGCTGTTGTAACAAATTACTTCAAATAACGAAATGTATTCATTCAGTGTTCTTAAGGCCAAAAGTCTGAAATTAAAATGTCTGTATAGCCATTTACCTTTAAAGACTCCAAGGGAAGGCTGAGCTCCCAAGGGGTTGATGCCTGTAATTCTAGCATTCTGGAAGGCCAAGACAGAAGGATCCCTTGAATTCAGGAGCTCCAGACCATCCTAAGCAAGAGCAAGATGCCATCTCTACTAAAACAGAAAAATAATCTGGGCATCGTGGCAGGTACTTGTGGGCCCAGCTATTCAGGAGGCTGAGGCAAGAGGATCACTTGAGCCCAGGAGTTTGAGGTAATCTATAACACCACAGCACTCTAACCTGGGGCAACAGAGTGAGACTCTGCCTCAAATATAAAACCAAAGCCAACCAAACAATCACAACAACAACCAAAAATCTCAAAGACTTCAAGAGAGAATTTGTCCAGCTTTTTCTAGCTTACCACTGTCCTTGGCTGGTGGCCACATCACTCTGTGGTCACGTTATCTCCTATTCTTCTCTCTTAAAACTCCCTCTGCCTCTCAGTTATAAGAATACTTGTGATTACTCTGAGAGGCCGAGGCAGCAGGATCACCTGAGCTCATGAGTCGGAGATCAGCCTCAGCTACAGCAAGACCCTGCCTCTAAAAATAACCAGGTGTTGTGGCAGGCACCTGTGATCCCAGCTACCTGGAAGATTGAGGCAAGAGAATTGAATGAGCCCAGGAGTCTGAGGTTGCTATGAGCTATGACACAAAGGCACTCTACCAGCAACAAAGTGAGACTCTTCCTCAAAAAAAAAAGAAAGAAAGAAAGAAAGAATACATGCAATTGCATCTACATCATCGTGGATCACACCTACATCATTGTGGATCTTCCACCTACATCATTGTGGATTTTCTTACACCTACATCATCGTGGATCTTCCACTTAAGATCCTTAACTTAATTGTATCTTTTGACACACCTACATCACACCTACATCATCCTGGATCACACCTATATCATCATGGATCTTCCACTTAAGATCCTTAACTTAATTGTATCTTTTGACACATTGGGTAATATTCACAGGTTCTAGAGATGAGGAGATGAATATATTCTTTGGGGAACCACCATTCAGCCCATTGAGGAGGTTGATAATTTGAATACCTAAATTAGAATCCTTGGTGAACATCCACAAGACATGTAGAAATGTTTATATCCTAGAGAGAGCTACTGGACTTACCTGCTGGAATCGCACCAAAAGCTCTCTACAGTCACTAGAACCGACTTCCCCCATTCTATTTCCCGCATGCTGGTGCTAGAAATAGTAACAGTATCTCACAATTTTAAATAGATTTTTTTTCAAGATAATCTCATTTTCAAATACTTTTCAGTATAGTTTGACATTTCATGAGATAAAGATGAATCTTGAGTCTGCACTTAGAAAAAGGAATTTATTTCTATGGGTGATAGTAACAGTATTTATTATTATTCTCTTTATTACGAAGATAATTCTCTATTGATTCATTGTAGATAATTCTTTATTAATGTCAATGTTAGACAAACCATTTCTCCTTTGGGTGTCAGCTTACTCGGCTACAAAAACTATGAAATGATAGGCTATGGTATATTACAACATATACACTATATGATAACTAGTTTGTGGGAAAACGAATGACTGAAAAGTATCCACAGTTAATGAAAAAATGAAGTCTTGTATTCAAGAATATATGTATATTGCCGGGCATGGTGGCTCACGCCTGTAATCCCAGCACTTTGGAAGTCAAGACTTGTGGATTGCTTGAGCTCACAAGTTCAAGACTAGCCTGAGCAAGAGCAAGACCCCCATCTCTAAAAATAGCCAGGCGTGAGCCCCTGTAGTCCCAGCTACTCAGGAAGCTGAGGCAAGAGGATCACTTGAGCCCAAGAGTTTGAGGTTGCTGTGAGCTATGACTTATCGACCGGGGATAAGAAAGTGAGACTCTGTCACAAAAAAAAAGAGAGAGAGAGAGATAATACATGTGTATAAATCATAATATTTTGAGCTAACCGAAAACAAAAAAAAAGAACACATCCTAAAAGCACCCAGAGGAAAAAACAAACAAACAAAAACAGACTGTTAGAATGCTGCTCATTAACAGTAACAAAGAGAAGAGAAAAGAGATGATGAATCTTCCATGTATTGGGTTAAACTATTCAACCTAATTTCTAGACTTAGGTAAATCATGATTTAGAGGCAAAGCAAAAGAAAAACAACTTCAGTTTTAAAAATTACCATTCAAAAATCTTTATTAAAGAAATAATTAGAAGACAAGTCAGGAAGAAGTTTAGAAATTTATATTAATAAAGGAGTAGAATGCAAGAACAAACGGTAAGCAGAGAAATCAGGAAGCATAGTAAATATAACGTGGTATTAATCGTCTACAGCACTAACAATAATTATCTAGGGATAAAAAATTAGGAGCAACTGAATATAAAGTGTGGTAACTAATGTATTTCTACGTGCTAGAAATTATTTAAAGTGCCTTATATACATAAAGTATGTAAATATATAAACTAGTTTATATAGGCAATTCTCATAACAAATCCATGGAGTTGTTACTTCTGATAGCCTCACTTATATATGAAAAAAACAGGCCAAAATACACCAAATAACTTGCTTAAGAAACCACAGATGCCATATAGTAGTCCCAGGATTTCAACCCTCATCAGTACCCTGTTTTAGTATTATGAGTTAGTAACAGAAGTAATATCTGAGAAAAATTAGAAAAAAGGTAGGCAATAATAAAGTGTAATTTGGAGAAAAATGATTGCAATTAAATCAAGTGCTGCCCATAAGAATGCGTGAGAAACTCTTGCACTGTGTAACCGGAAATGTACACATGCATATTCTTGTGTATGCAATCAAACAAAACTGAAAACATTAAAAAAGCCTATTAAAAGGAGACTGGAATAAAAATGTTGGTGTACTCAAAAAAGAAAGCAATATTATATAGCAGTGAAAATAAATTAACTTTATTTACCCACAATGATATGGATAAAAGACAGTATATCAATATTAAGTGAATGAGAAGTTTCATGAGACTGATACCATTTTGTTGAAATTAAGAACAATTAAAAAATTAAATGATTCATTATTTAGGCATATACATTTAGGATAAAACTACTGAAAAAAACTAAGGGGGGTGGTGCCTGTGGCTCAACGGAGTGGGGCGCTGGCCCCATATGCTGGAGGTGGTGAGTACGAACCCAACCCTGGCCAAAAAAAAAAAAAGACTACGAGACAGACAAAATTAAGAGAATATAATAAAAGGTAGGGCATATAAATAGACGGCAATTATTGTCAATCTTAGGGTCACCTGTATAAGTGAACAAATCAACTGTACATTAATATACTAAAGATATGTGTCACCAACCAAAAATTATGATTTCTTTAAAAAAATTATGATTTCTTAAAACTGTAGGGGAAGAAAAATATCCTTTTCTTATCCCCCCAAAGTTCATGACTGAGGCTCATGTAACAAAAGTCAGATTTAATGAGGGGTAAACAGTCATGAAGAAATATGACTGAGCAAAAAGAGTATAAGATAATGGTAGTTACCAGGGAGAAACTTGGTAGGTCTTGTTTGATCAGATTCTTCTCTGTGACCCTTTGTCTTCAGACATAAGCATGTTCCTTTCCTCAAAGTATAGACAGAGACCCTTTCACCTGTGGGTCTTATGACCTGCCTCAGAGGAAAGTCAGAACATCTTTCCTAGGTATTATGATCTGCTTCAGAGAAAGGCCCAGAAAGGTCTGAGAGGCCTTCCTGCTTCTGCAGTTGTCTCAAATTCCTTCTGCTTAAAATATTTTATGCCAGTATATCTCAATCCTCATTAAAACCATGAAACTGCACTTGCTCTCCATGGGACATGTAGAAGGATAACAAGCCATAAGTAGTTGGTCATTTTGGGGGGGAGGACCCCTACACAGAAAAGAAAAAGAAAGAAAAAATGAAATAATCTTGGAGCTCAGTATTAAATATTTCCTCTTTATTTCTGCAAGTCACTCTAGGAAGCACAGGTGGAAGAAAAATGAGTTTCCTGGATTCAGTTTTTAATTCTGCTATCAAATCACTGTGTGAGCAATAACTGTACTTCACAGCTATGCAGTATCTCTCAGGCATGTACATTAATTCATAATCTTCTTAATATGCCTGTGAAATTACAATATAGCAATAGATCTTATTGTCATCACTAAGCACCTAATAAGTACTCAATAAAACTTAGACATTACGATGATTACTACTAATGTCATTCAGTGTATTTCAGTATGAGAAAGTTGCCATCCTATGACACACTAGAACATTGGTTCTCAAATATTATTTAGTGTAAGAATTCCTAAGCATCTGGGGTTAAAGTGCAGAATCCCTTAGTGCATTTCAGCTTATTCTGATTTCTCAGTTCTGGGATAAGGTAGAGACATCTATAATTATTAAAACCTACCCATACAATTCTAATGCAGATAGCTTTCAGTCAATACTGTAAAAAATATTATTTAAGAGGATTAATGAATATGTCAACCAATAGACCAAGGAGTGTTATGTGATCTACATGCAGGCCATGTCGTAGGCATCCCTAACCCATCACATATGATCTGGGCTGATATAAGAAAATATGAATGGATTCACCACAGGATCTGAGTTCAAATTTTCAAACATAATTCTGACACTAGCAAAAGGTTTCTGTTCAATTTTTAAAAAGGTTTGAGGAGTCCATATTAGGACTCTGTAACTCATTCAACACTGATGACTCAGCCCCTTTTCTAAGAATTTCAAAGACTAGTATAGAAAATAAACTTGTAAGCCAACATTTGTGATCAATCATGAAAGATGTAATCATAGCAGTAAAGTCTGAGATTAATTAAGATATGTCTCTATTTCCATCTTTTGAGAGATAAAAAGACTTCACATAGGACGTAAATCTTTAATGAGATTCATAAAACAAATGAGAACTTTAGTCTCCTAAATCAGAAGAAAAGAAACACAAAATAAGGGCACATGGGGCACAAGGCACCCAAAGTCCTCAGTGTAACAAAGACCCCAAAAGTGAGAAACCGCTGAGTGCTAGGCCCACTTTATAAATTGCAACATTTAACTTAACGCTGTAAGATCACCACAGTATTATGGGTAGAGATGGGTACACCTCTGGTGTCACACCCCTAGTATTTAGCAGGATTAAACATAACTTTCCAATTTATTCAAAGTATGTATGCTAAAATAAAAATTTATTTTTATCATCAGATCGCAGAAGACTTGTCTCTTACTTGTGCTACTTGTTTTTCCTTTTTTCTGCAGTTATATACATGGGTTTTTGTTTGTTTGAGTTTTGGGGTATTGTTTGTTTTATGACACAGAGCCTTACTCTGTCACCTAGGCTAGAGTGCTCTGGCAGCAGGCCAGCTCACAGCAACCTCAAACTCCTGGGCTTAAGTGATCCTCCTGTCTCAGCCTCCTGAATAGCTGGGACTACAGGCATCGGCTACAATGCCCAGTTCATTTTTTCTATTTTTAATAGAGAGTGGGTGTCACTCTTGCTGAAGTTGGTCTCAAATTTCTGAACTCAAGGGATCCTCCTGCCTCGAACTCCCAGAGTGTTAGGATTACAGGCTTGTGCCACCACACCGGCCTCATAAGTACTTTTAAAATGGTTTGGGGAAAACTTTCCTATTATGTTATTGATACCAGAATTTTGATCTTCAGTAGGTTCTTTATCTCGTTGGTTCGAAGAATGAATCTGTGGACCACAGATCAGTGGTAAGACAGGATTTATTTACAGAAAAGAATATAAAAACACCAAAGCTCCCAGAAGGGAGAGAAAACCCAAGTTGGGAGAGAAAAGCGCTCTCTCTCTCTGTCTCCGGGTTCTTTGTCCAGGGGTATATATAGTCGTCTGGGGCCCTTTGTAGTTACTTTTTGTGAGGCTCGGTAGTTACACTTAGCATGTCTGGGACATGTCTGGGTCATAAATGAATGCCTACAATGCCTTTCATTCCCAGGCTCAGGAAACTTACGTGAAATTGACTAGACCTAGGAAATGGGGGTTTCCTGTTCAGCCATAAGTGCAAGGAGAGGGAAACTAATGTGCTGGTGTCTCCCTAACAGTTGTCTGGCCCCTCCAGCTACTAGAGCCTCCATTGGGTCCCTGCTGCCTACCCTCCAGCCCTCTGATCTCCCTGCTCACTGCCACCGCACCAACACCACCAAGGTGAAGGGAGCCGGTCTGCCCCTGACCCCTCACCCAGCTCCACCAAGCTGGCTGGGGCGCTACGTGTCCTGTATCATTACCACATGGTTAATTTGATGAAACTTAACCATGCAAAAACCCAGAAAAAGACAAAATAAACTATCAAATTAATTCTGTCATTTTTTCCCTAAAGTATAAGACCACACCCCCCACTGACTTCTGTGTCTTTAAAGTGATAGAAGACTCTAACACAGCCAGAGAAAGCCCCTCAGGAAGCCTGGGCTATCTTCTCTTTGTGTTCTGCTTTTCCTCCTGGACTCATCTGAAAAAGTCAGCAGCACTTAGTCCTGGGGCTCGCAACTTCACAAATAGTTGTGGTTTTATTTTGAGTTTCATTTTTTTTCCTTGAAAGATAATGTTGAAGGGAGAAGAAAATGTGCAAGGATAAACTGATTGAGGATTTGGCTATGAGTTTTATTCTAACTTCATTGGTTGTTTTTTTATAAAGGGGATGCAGAATAGAAGTTTTAGGGCCTGAGTTCCTCACTGTGCCTTGGAGCAGTGCGTCACTAATGACTGAGGCCACATGGCAGAGAAGGTCATAATCCAACCGCTGTAAACACCAAGGTGCTGGAAAGGGAGAAAGCTGGAAGTATCCCAAAAGTCATCTCAGGATGCAGCTTCCTTCTGAGTCAAAGAACTGAGAAAGGCTACCCACCTATCTAGAAATAACTGATGAATTAAACTGGTGACCTGACATTTCTATTTGCCATGGGAAAGTCACTGTTAATTTCCATTATTCCTGCATAACCCTTAATAATGTTCCCTGTCATAGCCAAAGGTGTTCCAGGTGGATTATAAATCACATGGTAATTCTAAGTATAAATGGCAACAATAACAGCTACTATTCATTGAGTACTTATGTATTAGGGACTATTATAAGAGTTTGGTACATAGTGATTTAGTTCTCCCTTTTTATGCCAAACAATTTGTGTAGAGACTAGTACTCTCGTTTTATACTCAAGGAAACAGAGGCACTAAATTGATTTCCCAAGGTTGAGTAACTTTCCCAAGATTATAGAACTCATAAGTGGAGCAACCTGGATATTTACTCTAGTAGTTAGGCTTCAAAGCCCATACTTGTAAGGATTACTCATAAAGCCTTTCAGCTCTGAGGAGTGACATAGTAACATCCCCCAACTTAGAGGGGCATGCTATTATGTTCTTTATTTTACAAATGAGATCAAAGAGGGAGAAAGAAACTGAATAGCTACTTTGAGGCTTCAGAATCTGTGCTCTCAATCTCCACTCTCAATTCCTCCCTGAAATACTTCAGGACTCATAGATTCTGAAATATTTCAGGAGCTCTTGAAGACAGGAATTTTCAGGAGGTTACACATCAGCCATCAGCGGACTATTCTTTTTCACTCTTATGATGAGTATTAAAAAAATCATAATAGTATCCTCAGCCTTCTGTAAGAGAACAAACACAATCTTTCATTTTTCACAGTTATGATTTCTATGGCTCAATGAGAAGGCTTTGACACTTGGTTTTATAAGATGTGGGTTAAATTTGGGCCTTAAGCGAGTCTTTTTTTTTTTTTTGGAGTCTTTGTCTCTTCAAATGTGAAAACAGAGGCAAAGCTAAGGAAATGACACAGTCACTATAGTGCTCTTAAAGCATGAGGATAGTCTGTGCATTTTGCTTCTAAAGAACCTTAGCTTTGCCAATTAATTCATCAGTACTTCAAGCTAGGGACCTGGGAGCAATTGTAAGACAAGCTAAGATTTCTCTGCTACAAATGGCCTCTAATAAGCATACCCCACTGCAACTATACCTGGCAGCTGCTGTGTACAGAACACAGCAGTGGCCATCAACTGTATTACATGATCCATTAAGTTTCCCAAGTAGAGATGCAGAATACCACCCATCCCTCCAGACTTTTCCTGGCTTACCAAAACCTCATCTTCTACATGTTATGAGACTAGTCATATTCAGTCAATTAGGATAAGGAAGTTTAACCCAAACAGCTGTTTAGCATATTTTCTTTAATTCTCACTCATTATTCCCTGCAGGGAAGAACAACAACAAACCATTCAGCATGTTTAAAAAAATAAGGAGGCAGGCAGGCTGTGAGGACACATGGAAAAACACACACATTGTGATTCCTTTTACATGAATAAGTGATTACAGGATTCACAGCAGAAATACACAGTCCCCACATGCATGCCTTCTCCCCAAGACAATTGTGAAGATTCTTTTAATTGGCAGCCCTCTGTTGATTTTAAAAACATCTTCTTGCCACATGTAGCCATCTCCAGAAATGACAACATGAATTTAATTTCATAAGAAACAGCTCACTTATGACTAGGAAAGCAAACCAATCCACTAAAGAGCAGTAGGGAACAGAAAACAGAGAAGAAAACCAAAGAGGAAAAGTTTCTCTCTGCTTTAGGTCTGTTGACAAATAAAGTTCAATGATTATTTTTAATTTACTTTTTAATTCATTAAATATAAATTGCCAGATTAAAGCTAGAATATGTTCTTCCTGTTTCTAGAAAAAAGAAGACAGAAAATGAGAAAAAAGGGGGGAATAGAAAGAAGAGAAAAAGAAAATATTTATGTTAACCCCAAAATATTAAAAAAATTGAGTGGACCCAACTTTCTAATGCAAACAATGCTACATTATTTTTACTTCCTCCCCATTTGTTCCTTTCTCTTGCATGCTAGCTTAGCAAATATGTTTTGTCCCCTTCCTTTAATTTATAACGGGAACCGTTGGCTGAAAATAGCAATAATGAAGTTTGTAGTTTAGAAAAGGATACTTTTATTTCCCATAAAGGGTAGCGGATTGTTGGGCAGCCATTCCAATAGGCTGGAAAGCAGATTCCTGGTCAGAAGTCAGGAGCACATGGTTCAAAGGGACAGGCAAAAGGAGCAAGAGTTTTAACTGAGCAAGGTGGCTAAATAGACACATTCAACATACTATAGGAGGGCTCGTGAATATTTATGAAAGGAAATGATGCATATGATAATTGTGCTTTGTGTCTCCCGTCCTATCATGATTTTAAGTTGTTTCTGTGGTTCCCTTAGCAGAGGGCCTAGGATTTTCTTTTTAGTTAACAGAACTATTTACACACTTATTCACAAACTGGTAGTCCAAAAATACTTTGCAAGAAGCGTCATGGCATATCTGACTCTAGCTTCCAGCATGGGCCCTCAGCATGCATGGCCTTTGCATGGGCAAGTCCAGTATCAGATTTGCTGAGAAGTGTCCACGTTTCTCAAAAGGAAAAGCTGAGAGAAGGAGAAGGAGGAGGGGCATGAAGAAGAGGAAGATGAGGCGACAGGCTAAAGAAAGAAGGGAATTATTTGTGTTACACCCCTCTGCACAAGATAAACTGTTTTTGCTATTTGCTCAAAGCCAGCAAATTAGAATTCCATAAAATACCACAAAGTAAATGCTGGTGGTTTAGTAGAAAAGACTTGGAAAATTTAATTAGATACAAAATTGCTACTGACTAGTTGTGTGAACATGGCAAAACACTTAAACTCTCCCTGAGTCTTACTTAATTCATGATCAATAAAAAGAGCATAAAAATACAACCTATGTCACTGAGTTGTTCTTAACTAGTGATAACTGAATAAGATTATATATGTCAAATATATACATATATATGTACATGAATGAAAGTACTTTGTAAACTGTGATATTCTAAGGATATTTGTTTATGGCCATTGCTATGCTTTATTCTGAAAATAAATACATGTTTTAAATAGGAATCAACTCAATTAATTTATTGGCAAACATTTTTTTAACCAATCATTAAGTTTATTCTTAGAGTACTTGATAAAATGTAAATGAATTATTTGAATCATTGATGTCACTATTTTTCCCCACCCTTTTCCTTCATACCTTTCAAGAAAATACATAGACATCAGAAAGATGGCAGATAAGAGTTTTCAACACACATCTTCTCACAGAAACGTCTATTTGAACAAACATGTGTCTATGAAAATACCTTCACCAGGTCTATGGAATCCAGATGAAAGATTATAGCATCTGGATAGAGCACAAAATTAAGAAAAGATGCACTGAAGAGGGTAGATAGAACAGTTTTATATCATCTGTGTTGCCCCTCCTCTGAAGTATTCAGGGCAGCATAGAGAGAAATACCCCATGAGGGAAAAAGAGAGTAAAGTAAGCACCTGACTTTTCCATGAATCCCAACACCAGGCCCACTCCAGTGAACCTCAGTGTCAGGCAGACCCCTATGACCCTAGGCTCTAGTTTGGCCTTAGGTTTAAGTCCCATCCCAGTACCAGGACAGCCTTTGCAGCTCCAGAATCTAACCCAACCCCATGAATCTAACACCTTTCACCATCCCAATAGTCCTAAATTCCAAAACCACCCTAGAACCAGGCCAATCATCTCCACAAACCTATGGCCTGGCCAAACCCTGTAGATCTAGGCTGTAGGCATAAGGTCAACCCCCCCACCCACCTCAAGCTCCATGCCATCCTTATGGATCCAGGAAACAGACTTATCTCTGCAGCACCAGCAACTCGGCCAGTTCAAGCACCCGGCTGACCTCCATGGCCCTAGGTCCAGGCCAGTCCATATGAACCCTGGATAGCCAGCCTGAAGACTCAAGAAGAAAACCTGCTCACAGACTCCAGATAGTGAAGGACTTTCTCAGATGAAGCTAGTCTATAAAGACAGGAAGAGGTTCCTGTATCTTCAAATGTGTAGATACCAACACATGATCACAAGATTATGAGTAATCATGGACAATATTGTACCAAAGAAACAGAAATAAAGTATCAGTAATGAACCTTAAAGAAATGAAGGTCTATGAACTACCAAAAGAAATATTCAAAATCACCATTATAAAGAAGATAAGTGAGCTACAAGACAGCATAGATAGACAACTAAACAAAATCGGGAAAATTATATGTGAATAATATGTGAAAAGTTCAACAAAGAGATAGAAATTATAAAAAGAATGGAACAAAAATTCTGCAGTTGCAAAACTCAGTGAATGAACTTAAAAAATTTCTTAAAGAACTTCAACAGTAGACTCAATCAAGAAGAAAGACTTCTAGAGCACTCAAATATAGGTCATTTGAAATTATCCATCAAATTGCAAACAAAAGAAATGCACCTCAATATAGTAAAGGTCATATCAGGCAGATGAAAAGCCCACAGCTAACATCACACTCAGAGGTAAAAATTTGAAAGCTTTTCATCAGGAACAAGACAAGGATACCCACTCATAAATTCTATGCAATATATTGTGTATTACTGATGGAATTTCTAGCCATATAAATTAGGCAAGAAAAAGAAATAAAAGGCATCCAATAGGAAAAGAAGTAAATTTTTTTCTATTTGCAGATACCATGTTGTTATATCTAGAAAACTCTATAAACTTCATATACAACAGCAACAACAAACATAAGTAAGAAATTAATTTAGCAAAGTTTCAGAATATAAAATCAACATGCAAAAGTCAATAACATATCTGTACACTAAAAACAAACAATCCAGAAAAGAAATCCAGAAAACAAACTAGTTTGCAATCTAATAATATCCACAAAATAACATACTTGGGAATAAGTATACTGAAGAGAGTAAAACATCAAAGATTGAAAACTATAAAATATTGATGAAATAAATTAAAGAAAAAACAACTAAATAGAAAAACATAATGTGTTCATGAATTACTATTGGCCCAGTACATATGGCCCAGAGAAGTCAACAAATTCAGTGCAATCCCTATAAAAATTCCAAAGGCACTTTTCACAGAAATAGTTTCAGCTTCTCTTTCTTAATTATAAGAATGTTATTCCTTTTGGTATAGGGAGGACATTACTCACATGAGAATTTCATCTTTTACTTTCAAGAAAGAAAATGAAGGTCAGAATGATGTTCTTGCTCCTGACTTTAATTCAAAATAGTCAATATGTTAGAGAAACATATTTTGAGACAACATATTCTTAATTCCTTCAATACAATGGAAAATTGTTCAGCCTTCTAAGAAAAAAAAGAAAATCCTGTCCTTTGTGACAGGTTTGAATCTGAAGGATTTAAGGATTCTAAGTGAAACAAGCCAGGCACAGAAAGATAAATACTGCATGATCTCACTTACATGTGAAATCTAACAAAGTCAGACTCAGAGAAGCAGAGGGCAGAATCATGCTTGCCAGGGACTAGGAGGTGGGGGACATGGGGTGATATGGATCAAAGGCTACCAAGCTTCCGTTAGTTATGCAGGAGCAATAAGCTCTGTTTATCGAATGTATAGCATAGTGACTATTGTAATTAATTCTGTGTTGCGTACTCAAAGTTTGCTAAGAGTGTATATATTAAATGTTCTTACAAAAATAAAAGGTAACTATGTGAGGTGAAAGATATGTTAATAGTTTTATAGTGGTAATCATTTTACAACATATACGTATATCAAAACATGTTGTACTCCTTAATATGTAAAATTTTATTTTTAATAATACCTCCAGTAAAGCTGGAGATTGGTCAGGGAGCAGAATAAATGCTTTAATTCAAGCATTATCACCTTCAGCCTGGATATTAGTTTAGTGATCACTTGGTATCCCCGGCATCATCCGGAATTAAGCATGATGACATCCCAGGTTTTCCAATAAGCAATGCAATTCTGAAAATGGAATATTTATTTAAACTTCATATACATACACTGCTTAGAAGAGTGACAGGCATGTGTTATGTGCGTTATATACAACAGAGTTCCAAAGCTTTACATGCATAAGTAAAGCATATGCTGTAAACACAGTGACTCCTCCTAACACAAGGAATTAGCATGCTCACTAGTTTTTCTACTGATTCCCTCCAGATGACCAATTTTTAGTCTCTAAATTTCTTTGCTTTTCTTTCACTTACTATGGAAAAAGCTATTTATGTCCTTCATATACCTATTTTGAGGGAAAAGGGCAGCTTCCTGCTAGTGTCATTAGAGAGACATTCCCTTCAGGAAATCATATTTTTATATCTAGTATACTCAAGGTAATGCAAATAAAATCCAGTAAACTTCTGCCCTTTTAAATCCAGCAAGACTTCAACAGTTGTCCCACAAACATCCCTGCTCAGCTAACCACAGCATCAGTATTGGGTACCCACTCCACTAAGAAAAAGAATATGCTGAGCTCTTGTTTCTTGTAGTACTTGCTATCTTACAAAGGTCATTTCATTTTTCTCAAAAATATTGAATTGGTTTCAATAAGGCAAATATGTATGTGTCAAGAATACCTTTTTTAAATTTTCTTTTTGAAATATAAGCTCAATTTTCAAATTGTTCATCATCTGGGTGGAGAAATAAATAGTAAAAATTATTACTATGAAATAGAGTTACAGTTATATACAAAAAGTAGAAAAATAGCCCTGGGTTGTTGTTTGGTGGGGTTTTTTTATTTGTTTGTTTGTTTGTTTTTTGAGGTGGGAAGGGCAGTGAGAAATTTTTTCAATGAATGTAATCTTTAAATTTAAATTTAAAAATGAATAGGTGTTTTCTAGGTCAAGTAAAAATTTCAAAAAAGTTTCTATTCCTGCTTCCAATCAATTCTCCAGAATCAAAAAGCATGGCATCCAGGACTGAGCAGACCCACCGAGGGCTGCCACACAATAGATTAAAAGGGCTAACATTGACACATGTCATCACACTGGCTTGGGAAATTGGTGACAGAGAGAATACGATCACATATCCAGAGAGAAATAAAGAGGTCATTTACAAAGATACAGAAATAAAAATAACATCCACTTTCAGAATAGTTTAAGAATCTAGGGGGAAAAATGGGGAGAGAATAATGTCTAACTTAGTGTCCATACTAACATTCGAATCTGGTAGTAGAATTAAGATGTTTCATATATATAAAATGTAAAACCATATAGCCACCTTGCACTGTTTTCTGTGAAATGCTTGTGAATTATAAATTTTATAGCTTTGGGTTTTTCTGCTGCCTTACCATTTCCACAAGCAGACTCTGAGTGCCCTGCTCAGACAACCAGATGCATGCATGGATAAGGTAGACCTGACACAAGTTTCTCTTCTCAAGGACAGATCATTTGCCAGATCACAAAGCAAATTTAGAAGGCTGAAATGACTTCCACCACCTTTTCCAACCACAATGGTATAAAACTAAAAATCAATATAGAAAGCAAAATTCACAAATACATAAAAATTCAACAATAAACCTCTGAAAAGTCATTGAGTCAGGGGAAAAATACAAAAGGCAGTTGGAAAATATCTCAAGAAAAACAAAAACATAGCATACAAAAACATATAAAATGCAGCAACAGCATTTCTTAAAGGGAAGTTTATAGAGATAAACACATATATTAAGAAGACAAGAAGATCTCAAATGAGCCACCTAACATTATATCACTAGGAAGTAGAAAAAGAAGACTAAACTCAGCCCAAAGATAGCAGACGGAAGGAAATAATAAAAATTACAGCAGAAATAATGTAGAGTACAGAGAAACAATAAAAAAGATCAATTAAATTCAATCAGGTTGAAAAATAAAGAAAATTAATAAAACCTCAGCTAGCCTAAGAAAAAAAGAGAAAAATAGAACCAGAAATTTAAAAAGGGAACTTACATCCATTGCCACAGAAATAAAAAAGATCATAAGGACCTATTATCAACAATTATATACCAAAAATGAACAACCTAGAAGAAAAGGGTACATTTTTAAGAAGACACAACCTTCTAAGACTAAATCAAATGGAAAAGCTTAAGCAAACTAATAAAAATTCAGTTAGTAATACAAACTTTCCAAGAAAAGCATACTACCAGATGACTTCACAAGTAAAGTTCTACGTTTAAAAAATCAACACCAATCCCTCTTAAAATCCTCCAAAAAATAAGTGAGAAAACTTTAAAATTGTTTTTATAATGCCAACCTCACCAAGATACCAAAGCCAAGAAAAGAAAACTGCAGGCTATCAGGATCAGGAAGAGAGATGAGAGGGCTGACCAGAGACACGAGCTGCCAGATCATCTCAGAAAGAAGAAAGACTTTGGATGAGGAAGACAAAACAAACAACCATATATCAGGTGTAATTTTGAGGGAAACATACCAGAACCTATAAGAGATTCCTATAAGAGAATCTATAAGAAATTGCAGAGCAAAACAAGAAGAGCAAGGTATCATCCGACGCCAAACCACGAGAGGCATGTAGTTCAGCAAGGACGGTGGGTGGAGAAGTTGGCTTCTCCCTCCCCTGCATCTCTCATAGTTGGTGGGCTCCAGAGGTGCTGGAGAGACTTTCTGCTCACATGAGCAAGGTGGGACTGCTTATGGACAGGGCACCAGGCTCCCAGGCCCCTGCTGCACCTCCTGCCCACACATATCCAAGCTGGGATGATGGGTACCATATGGCTTCTCCGCCCAACATGCACTTGTGTTACCCAAGAGGACTTCAGCTTCCCAGGTTTCATCCTGCTCATTTCTACATAGACATTGCCCAACTCTGGCCAAGACTGTGGGATCTGCCAGGGTCTAGTGAGTCCTGGGTGATTTGCATGGCCCCAGAACCTGGACAGGCAGGACAGATGCCTATGTAACCAAAGTATTAGTGTTCCTCCACACAGATTATTTTCTTCCGCTCCCTGTTCTCCCCTCCCCACACATACACACACCTACCAGGAGATAATTGTGCCACCACATCAAGGTTTCCACAGAGTAGGACTCAGGCCTTTCTGCCTGGGCTCCCACAGTGGACTCAGGGAGGCTCCGATTGTAACCTCCCTGCTTGTCAGCTCACCCTGGTGCTATGTGCCCAGGGGCTCAATCAGAGCTGGGCACACACACACATAAAGAAGTTTGTATGCCTATCTATTGCTTTTCACATTTAATTCATAAATGTACATGAGATATTGAATGTTTTTAAGATAGAGGAGACTCATGATTATATTTGGATTTTGGAAGGAAGATTCAGGTACTGATATGGGAAGGTACAAAATAATATTCCAAGAAATTAATTATGTCTCTAATGTAAGTAAATAAGAAAATATTTGTAAAACATTATCATAAAGAGTTACAGTGTTAGTAAAGCAGGAACTCTTATATATTATAGTGGCAAAATATGTAAACAGATACCTCACAAAATAACAAATGCAAGTGATCAAGAAAATATAAAATGTTATGAAAAGATACTCAACTTACCATTAATCCCAAATGTGGAAATAAAAGCAATACCATTTTTGTCCAAACAATTGGCATAAACAGCAGCGCCAAAATGGACAGCCTGGCATTAATGAAGGTAGGTAGGTTCAGGTGTAGAAAATGTAAATTGCTATGATCTTTAGAAAGTGAAGCAAAAATATTGAAACCAAGAGAGTATTTGTGGTCTGGTTTCCTCTGCTTACCCTGTTCCTGCCCTTCCACGCCTGCACTCTGCACATAAGCTTTGGCACAGCAATGCTATAAACCTATCCGAGTTCTCTATGATCTTTCATTGAAGGTTTTTTTGGCTACCCTATTATTCTAATTCTGTGTTTTCAGGATAGGAGTTGATCAGTTGGTGATGAGGTATACCTCTTCGGATGAACCTCTTTTCTGGAGCGGAAGATTATCTGATGCAAACCTGACCTCTCCCTCTTTCAAATTGGCCTGTGGGTTGCAAGAGTTACCTGATAAGGCAGCTAAGAGATTATCTAAAATCCACTTGGAGAGACAGCATAGGTAATATGTAGTGGTTATGAGGAAAGACCCCGGGACCAAAAGTTTCTACCAACTGTAAGCTGTTTGACCTTGGGCAATATTTAATTAACATCTCTGACATGTTTCCTGAATTATACACCTGGGGATACTAACAGTCATCTACAAGACAGTTATTGAATAGGTGGCACATAATAGGTGCTTACCATTGTTTTTACTATACATAATCTAAGAGAAAAAAGATAAGGTCCTAAAGTATGACAGAAAAGAGAAAGATTATTGAAATAAAAGCTTAGATGGGGCCTTAGCCATCTTTGTTTTCCTTCATTTTCAGTGTAGTTTGGAACCATTTAGACAAAAAGAGGAACCACTTAGTTTGCTTTCTAATATTGATACGTATTTTTACAAAAATTCTCAGGAAAATATGCATTTCCAAGAACTCAAACACATGATAATTTCCTCAGGAAAAGAGGAAAGAGATTTTTCACATCTCTTTTCTCAGTAACCTACTGCGATCTCTCTTATACTATTTTAGTCTTCAAAACCTTTCAGTATCACTTTTATCACATTCTTTTTGTGATGCTCAAAGTATGTGTTAATGTTGTTACTTAATTCATAATCAGACCGTAAATCTAGCTCAGCATTCAGGAAATGGCACTCTTGGCACATTCCCCTACTTCAGGGACCAGAGGGCTGAGTTTGATTCTAAATGGGTAAGAGGCAAGGCGGACTTTACCAACTCCAATTCCGTGGATTATCCCACTCCTAATCCTTTCCAATATTTCATTCATTTTCAGAGTTAGATCTGTCTTTGGTTCATCTTCAGCTCCTGGAATTCATGACTGATTTCTTTTGACTCCACTACTCCCTGCCTCTCTGGTGAAAACTATATGACTTTGTCAAGCTGAGCAGCACGTTCATTTCCCCAAAGCCTGTCAAATGCCTCTGCTGCAAAGCCTCGGGCATCCAGGTGTTTCTTCTTTGTGGAGGTGCCAATTTAAAGGGATGAAAGGCATCTCTGAGGTTTATCTTAGAGACATAGTTTGTAAACAGATTGTGGAACACTTTTAACATTTGGTATCATGACTCGATATGCCAAATATCATTGAAACAAACTTGGAATAGCTTTAATTAAAAACTAACAATTACTTAGGAGCCCCATATAAATAAAAATTGTTTGCAGCTTGCTCAAGGAATAATATATTAATTTAGACTTTTTTTTTTTGAGACAGAGTCTCACTATGTTGCCCTCAATAGAGTGCTGTGGTGTCACAGCTCACAGCAACCTCAAACTCTTGGGCTTAAATGATTCTCTTGCCTTAGCCTCCCAGTAGCTGGGACTATAGGTGCCCACCACAATGCCTGGCTATTTTTTGGTTGTAGTTGTCATTGTTGTTTAGCAGGCTCTGGCCGGGCTCAAACCTACCAGCTTTGGTGTATGTGGCTGGCGCCCTTATTCACTGAGCTACAGATGCCTAGCCAATTTGGACTTTTTAAAATTTCAAGTTACAGATGCCCACTCCATCCAATTTAATAGCAGGATACAAGGATGTAAGGTATAATACAAAGTCAGAGAATCAGAAAGGCCTCTGGCATAAACAGGATTTCTTTCACCTCTCCTTTCTGCTGGTTCACTTTACTTCTCATTTGTGCTCACCAGCTCTCTTTCCCAGAGACCCAGTCGCCCTAACTGGTTGTCTGTTTTGTAGGCATAGTGGAAATATGGCCACAAAGTAAATATTCAATACTAACTACCCAGTGACCAGAGAAGGGTCATTGATGCCCTGCACCTTCTAGCTGTGTCAGAGAGATACGAGTTCCTAAATAAGGACCATAGTGAAAGAGAAGGTTTATGTGGTAACACCTCTGAGGCTTAGGGCTACCACTTTAGCTAAATAGAAAGGGGAGCTGTATAAAGAGCAGAACTTAGAAAAGAGTGGTTGACAAGGAAACCAACAGGGAGGCTACACTACTTTCTTCATAAAGGGTAAGAACAAATTGAAAAGACGTTCCCATGTATAATGTATAGCCTTTGGGTCGGTTGCCGTCCTAACCCAAGTAAAGAGAAAAAAAAGGTCAATCAAGATCAAAATGAAACATAACAGAGATTCCAGAAACAGAACCACATAAATAGAACCAAGAGAATCAAAGGCAAAACAATGGAGCAAAGATATTCTTTTTAATAAATGGTACTCTAACAACTGGACACACACATTAAAAAAATGACTTTTGGTACAACTGTTACACCCTTAACAAAAATTAACTCCACATGGATCACAGACCTAAGTGTAAAATGCAAAACTATAAAACTTCTGGAAGATAATAGAAAGCCTAAATGACCCTGGTTATTGCAAAGACTTTTTAGATATAATACCAAAGACATAACATATGTAAGAAATAATTGATAAACTGGACTTCATAAAATTACAAACTTCTGCCCTACTTAATACAATGTCATGAAAATGGGAAGACAAATCACTGACTGAGAAAATATTGCAAAAGATCTATCTTTGTATCTCTTCTATATTGGGATATACAAAGAACTCTTAAAATTTAGCAATAAGAAAAATTTTCTTAACATTAAAAACTAAAAGAAATGAGCCATCAAATCATGAAAAGGCTGGGAGGAAATGTATATGCTTAGTAAGGGCAATAAGCCAATCTGAAAATTCTGCATGCTGTATGATTCCAGGCATATGACATTCTGGATAAAGCAAAGCTATAGAGAGAGTAAAATCATCAGTGGTTGGCAGGGGTTAAAGAGATCAAGGTGAACAGGCAGTTGCACAGATGACTTGTAATGTAGTGAAACTACTCTGTATGCTCCAGATCGGTATACATGCCTTTGTGCATTTGTCCAAATCCACAGAATGTACAACACCAGGACTGAACACTGATGTTAACTTGGGTGATGATGATGTGTCAATGCAGATTCCTCCCTGGTAACAAAAGCACCACTCAAATGGACGGTGTTAATAACAGGGAAGGCTACCCATGCATAGAGGCAGGAAATATCTGAAAAATCTCTTTACTCTCATCCCAATATTTTTGTGAGCCTAAAACTGCTTTAAAAAACTAAAGCCTATTTAAAAATCAAGTCCTACATCAAAGAAAATCTATTTTATTTTTAGAAAGAAAAAATAAAGTACCGCCTATATTGACTTTTAAATTATTACTAGAAATTGTAAAGCTTTATTAAATAAATTAAATGAAGAAAAAATTTCTCTGGCCTTCAGTATAAATGGAGGACTGGGAACATAAAGTTTCCTTTTCATCCTCTCAAAATTTTATTTAGCTCCTGGTAAAAATCCATATGATATAAGATAAATTTATAAACACAATTAGCTTTGTGGTGGAGAGGCCATTCGTGGACAAAATATTCTTGTAGCTTTTTCACAGTAAGAAAATAGAAGAGATTATGGAGGCAGACAAACTAAGCTAGGCAGATGACGGTATAGCTAAGAAGATAATTAGGAACAGTTGTCCGCAATGGTGGAAACTGTTCTTTTTAGAGAAAGTAGAGAAGTCTCAAGCTGAGAGCTAGCAGGCCCAGAGAGTAGGAAAGAACTAAAGAGAAACAATCAAAGGAACCAATTTAAAAAGTGTCCACATCAGTGTAACGTGGCTCCTTCCAGCAGATTCCCATTCCCATGTAAATTGTGAATGACAGCACTTGCATGTTCACTGAGCACAAACCAGAGGACTGTTTTCTAAAGAAATTGAATCAACTGCTTAGGACTAGCAAATGTTCCATCTTCAGAATTTTTTGCTCAGATTAAACTTGTCCTTATTAGGGAATCCTGTAGGCTTCCCATATATATACCACTATATGCTTTAAAATGAAATCAGCTGGTTACAAAGAACACCTCTCCCTCCACACACACACTCACACTCATTCACTCACTATGAGCTTGCAATCTGTCCTCCTAGATAAGAAAAATGCTTGATAGTTTTATAGGAAAAGAGATCCACAGAGCAACAGAAGGAACTTACCTTAGCAACTTAAGTCAAACACCACTGTTTCATTTATAAAGGTGAATGGAAGCCTCATTATCATGAGACAATTGGGAAAAATCATCACACAAAGAAAAGTATCAAGAAGCATGTGCCAAATACGATCTGGAGCAAACACAAATAATAAGGAAAAACATAATCAATAAAAGAAAACGAGAAAATCTGAGATAGCAAACCTTTGTATTAAGCTTTCAATTTCAGAAATCATATTTTTTTTTATTTCAAGAAGTCATTCTTAGTTTTTTTTTCTTTGTTTTTATAGCATTCTATTCCTGTTACATTAAATGTATTATCAAATGGAACTAAAGACAATTTAATACACACACATATATATATATCTTGTTTCTTAAAAATAACATATATATCTCTTATTTCTTAAAAATCTTTCCACAAAGAAAAGTATCAAGAAGAATAATCTAAATAACTAATTTTTGACAAAGCAGATAAAAACATACCGTGGGGAGGACGGCACCTGTGGCTCAAAGGAGTAGGGCACCAGTCTCATATATCGGAGGTAGCAGGTTCAAACCCAGCCCTGGCCAAAAACTGCAAAATAATAATAATAATAATAATAATAATAATACAGTGGGGAAAAGAATCCCTATTCAATAACTAGTGATGGTATAATTGGATTGTTACATGTAAAAGCCTGAAACAGGGTCCACACATCTCAACACTCACAATATTAATACAAGATGGATAAAAAACTTAAACCTAAGGCAGAAACTATAAGAAGTCTAGAAGAAAAGGTTGGAATAACCCTTATAGATATCAGCCTTGGGAAAAAATTTATGAAAAAGACCTCAAAACCAATCACAGCAACAACAAAAGTAAATAAGTGGGACCTGATCAAATGAAAGTTTCTGCATAGCCCAGGACACAATCAATAGAATAAATAGACAACTCCTAGAATAGTACAAAATATTTACATTCTACATATCAGATAATGGGCTGATAACAAGAATCTACCAAAAACTCAAGCAAATCAACAATAACAACAACAAAAAAACAAACAAGCCCATTAAAAAGTGGGCAAAAGACATGAAAAGAAACTTTTCAAATGAAGATGGTCTAATAGCTAACATACACATGAAAACATGCTCAACATCTCTAATCATTAGAAAAATGCAAATCAAAACCACAATGAGGTATCACCCAATTCCAGTGAGAATGGCTCTTATCAAAAAGTCCCACAACAAGAGCTGGCATGGATCCAGGAAGAAAGAAACACATACACTTTTGATAGAACTGCAAACTAGTGCAACCTCTGTGGCAAGTAGTATGGCAATATCTCAAAGAACTAAAAGTAGACCTATCATTTGATCCATCAATTCCCAAAAGAAAAAAGGACATTCTATCCCAAAGACACTTGCACTTGAATATTTATTTCAGCACAATTCACAATTGCAAGGATATGGAAACAACCCAAATGCCCCTCAATACGTGAGTGGTATTTGTGTACCACGGAGTACTACTCAGTCATTAAAAAAAAAAAAAGGTAATCTAGTATCTTTTGCAACCGCCATTATGGAATTAGAAACTATTATCCTAAATGAAGTATGAGAATGGAAAAACAAACACCACATGTAGTAAGTACTAAGTTGGAACTAGCCCATCAACACTTATGCACATGTACAGAAGGAAAGCTCAACAAGAACCGAGTAGGTGGGAGGGGGGAGGAAGGGTAGGGTTCATTCACGCTAATGGGTATAATGCACACATACTGTGTGAAAGGCACACTTATAACTTTGATCTGAAATGTGCAAAACTAACTATGCAACCAAACCATGTGTAACACTGGACTATGAGTTCATAAACTCACCCTTGAAAAAGTGCTACACACCTCATAGCTGCAGGTCACTACAGTGCCTTCAAGGTGCCCCTGGGAAGCTAAGCACCACCATAGTGCATACCTAGTCCACCCTCACAGCAATTTGGAACTCATTTTCTGGAGTGGCCATCAGATCTGTCATCATACAAGGTCTGACAATTAAGTTCACAAACTTGTCCTCGAAAAAGTGCTACATACCTCATGCTGAATATCAATCACCACAGCCACTTTTGCAGGACTCCCCTTTGCAGGACTCCCCTTGGCCATCTTTAACACATTACAGTGCCTTCCAGATTCATCCATGTGTGTATTAATACTGCATTCCTTTCCATTGCTGAGGATTATAATACGGATATACCATAATGTATCTATTCACTCATTAAAGAAATTTGTGTTATCTCTAGGTTTTGGAAATTATTAAAAGATTTTCTGTAAATTATGAATTGCTTGATCATACAGTTAGTGTATATTTAACTTATAAGAAACCGCCAGCCTGCTTTCCAAAGTAGCTATACCATTTTCCATTTGACTAGCAATGTTGGAAAATTCCAGCTACTCTGCACCCTCACCAGCGCTTCGTCCTGTCATATTTGCCTTGTTTTTGTCATTGTAATACAGGTAGTAGCTCCTCCCGGTTTTAATATGCATTTCTCTAATGGTCAGTGATGCTGAGCATGTTTTCACAAGCTCATTTCCATTTGTATGTGCTCTTATGTGAAGTGATTGCTCATTTTAAAAATGGGTTGTTTATTCTACTATTATTGGGTTTTAAGTAGACTGTAGAATATAAGCCTTCTACATATAAGTTCTTTTTTTGCAGTTTTTGGCTGGGTTTGAGTTTGAATCTGCCACCTCTAGTATATGGGGCCAGTGCCCTACTCCTTTGCTACAGGCACCACCCTAAGTTCTTTATCAGATATGTTTTGTAAGAGTAATATTCTGAGTGCAGCTTTAGCATGCACTAAAATGTTTCTGTCTCTTGCAACATCCTCATTCTCTCTGAAATTATATAAGATTATATACCTTTTCTGTGAATGTATTCACTACTTTTATTCCTGTAGTAGATTATATTTATATAATCATAATATTATAACAACCTTTATTTATTTGCCATTCTAAAATCCAATCTATAAGCAAAACATTTTAAATTCTTTTTAATTAATTTCTATTAATTTTTAACAAAATGTTAAAGTTACCAGCTGAATAATGAATAAAGAATGATATGGATATAAAAATGAATATTTGAGGCTGTAGGAAGTAGAGGGAAAATAGTAATGTTGTCCTATTCCCCAGTGATGTACTTTGAAATAGATCTAAAATGGATGAAACAAGAAATGAGGATCTGAATATTTTAGTAAATGGAATAATTAAGAACAACACTATAAGCATCAACGTACAGGAGTAGATAGTTAAATGTTAGTAGACTCGAGTTAAATTCTCATCAAATGAAAATGTTAACATACAAGATAGTATGTTGTACTATCACAAGATAGTATCCAAAATACAAAAAAAGCAAAAATATTGTCATATTTTAAAGTGCTTAAATATTTTTCTGTATGTTTAAATATAAATATATATTATTCATATTTAAAGGTAGGTCTATATTATAAATAGTGATGAAAATAAAAGAGGCTAAGAAGGAAGAAAAGTTTTGTGAGAAGCACACAGAGAAAAAACTGTAAAGAAAGTGAAACAAAGATAGGCAGATAGAATGCAAGAGAGAAAGAAATTTGCCCTTTCAAGAAAATAGTGAAAAAAGGACATTGTTGGAAACCGATCTTCATGGAATAATATTGCCAACTTGTGACCTTTTGGAATATTGCAGTTCAAGAGTTGTTTAAACATTTGAAACACTGCAAATAACATGTAAAGTATTTAGAGTCTAAGGAATAAGGATCCAACTTTCTTGCTGAGTGAGGTGTTACCATGAGGGCCTACTGTTAAATGAGAGAGAAAATAAAAGAATATATCTTTTTTGGGAAAAAAATTCAAATTTTACAAATTATATACTGGCCACTTTATCAACTCAACCAGAGCATGAAGTTATTCACAGATGAATAGCATAGTCAATTTTCATAATTAGAAAAATCTCTGAACATGACGAGACACTTGAACATACTTTTCCTACATAATTATTAAGAGGAGAGATTTCTAAATATGGGTTTTGTAATAGCTGGCAACAAATTTCATGGATAAACATCTAAATTTACAAACACTCTCCATGCCTCTGACAGATATCTGCCTTCCAAGCTTCAACAGTCCTAATCGATGAGCTACAGGGACAAAAAGGAAAACAGATCATTTGTGCTGCTCTAACAAAAAGATCCAAGATTGAGTAATTTGTAAATAAGAAAATTATGTTTCTATACAGTATAGCTCTGGAAGCTGGGAAGTCCAAGATCAAAGTGCTAGGTATTTAGTGTCTGGTGAGGGCCTTCATGGGGCTATCTTACTTGCCAAAAAAAAGGAAAGCTGTGTGTCTTCACCTGGCAGAAGGTGGAAGGGAAAAAGGAGATAAAATCACCCCCTTAAACCTTTTCATAAAGGCACTAATCCTATTCATTAAGGAAGATCCTTCACAGCCTAACTGTCCCACCCCATAATATTGTTGCATGGAGTTAAGTTTCACCATTAATTCTGGAAGACACACAAATATTCAAACCATGTCATTCTTCCCTTTGCCCCCCAACTTCATATCTCTCTCCCAAATAAAATACAATACTATAGCCCCCAAAGTCTAACTCATTCCAACACTGCCTTTAAGTCTAAAGTCTTATCTAAATCAAACATAGGTGATAATCAAGGTAAGATTCATTCTGAGGCAAATTCTCTTCTAGCTGTAAACCTCTGAAATCAAACATGTATTGTGCTTCCAAAATGCAATGGTGGGGACAGGCATAACATAAACATTACCATTCCCAAAGGAAGGTGTAGTAATGTAGGGAAAGATCCAAAACCCAACAGACAAATAACATCAAATCTTGAGGCTTGAGAATAATCTTTGGCTTCATGCTCAGTTTTCTGGACACCCTGGTGCAGTGAATAGTCACCCAAAGTCTGGAGGTGGGAGGATGGTGGTTGTGGCCACCATGGCTTTGCTGAGTGCAGCCCAGGCCACAGGTGCCTTCAGGTCTCCCAAATTGGTGTTGATGGCTCTACAGTGGTGGTGCTTGGGTACAACCCTGCTCTCACAATTCCACTAAACACTGCTCAAATGGGGATTCTCTGTGGTGACCCTACACCAGTTGACAGTTCTCTGCCTGGGCCCTGAGGCATCCATGAAACATAGTTGGAGGTAGCTGTGCCTCCACAGCGCACACACTCTGCACACCTACAGATTAGAAGCATGCAAATAATGCCTAGGTTTGTCTCTTGCAATTTACGGAGTAGCAGTCCATGCTGCACCTGCGGTTGCTTGAGCTGTGGAGAGGCAGCTGAGCCGCACTGCTCCAGAATGTGGGGAGCAGGGACCGGCAGCGTGGGCTGCAAACCACAAGGTCTCATAGATGAACTGGGCCTCTCCTTTGAAAGAGAAGTACCCTGGAACTCTGACCTTATAACTACAGAGTGGCAGTGTTGAAGATCTCTAAAATGCCTTTAGGGTCATTTTTCCACTGTTTTGGGGAATAGCTTCTGAATTCCTTCTATCCATACCAATCTATTTATCAAATGGTCACTTGTCATACCTTTGCTATTCCAAAGGTATTCCAAACACTCCATTTCATTCTTTACATGGCCAGGCTGAGACTTTTCCAAATCTATACGTTCTCAGTCTCTTTTGATTACAAATTCCATCTTTAATAAATTTCTTTTATATGCATTTTACTTTAAGTGGTCAAGAGAAGCTATGCAGCACCCTGAATACTTTGCACAGAAATGTCTTCAGCCAAATATCCTAGTTCATTGCTCTTAAATTCTGCCTTCCACAAAGCCCTAAGGACTTGGATATAATTCCACTAAGTTCTTTGCCAATTTGCATGAAGAATGGCCTTTCCTCTTGTTTCCAGTGAGGTCTTCTTCATTTCTTATAAGACCTTTGTCAAAATGGCCTTTGCTGTCCATATTTCTACCAGCTTCCTGATGCCAACCACTTAGATAATCTCTAAGAAGATTAATTCTCTCTATAGGTCTCCTCTTCCAAGACTAATCACCACCTAAAGGGTGCACCTGTTAATATTTTTGTACTGGGGATTAGTTTCAACATGAATGTGAGGAAACACAAACATTCAAATCATAGTAATAATGATAAATTTACTTCATCATTGAACCAAATATCTGGCACTTCCTTTTGGAACCTACAGTTGGAAAGTAAATTTGTGGCAGTGGTGGGGAAGTGTAGAGAAGAGCAGTGGGAGAGAAAAAGGAAGCACTACTCCAGAACAGGTACCTCATAGCATTGGAAGGGAGGTGACTTATCATTACTACCTCCATTTGCTTGTGACCCCGTGCAGTAATATCCTTTAGGTTAAAAGCTTCTGCATAGCTCCCAGGAGGCCAGCTAATTATAGGGAAAATTTAATGCGTAGTTCAATTCTAGAAGAAAGATGATAACCATCCTTTCCCCAAAACTAACTCCAAGGGAGATAAAGAAAGTACACACGTAAGAAACCAATGCTATGTTAAAGATTTGCAGGAACATTATGAATTGACCTACGTCCTCCAAAGTTAATCAAGCAAGAAGAAAGTTTTACAATCTTCTCAGACCCTCAGTGATACCCAGATGTATATGGTCATAAGTTATTTCTGCAAGCCCTGTCCCCTTCCTTGAACATATAAAGGAGCCCAAAGCTCATGCTAATTTAAGAATTTGGGGGGACACTAGTTTGCCACATTGTTGGTTTGCTGGCTCTTCAAGTAAAAGTTGTTTTCCTTGCCCCAATACCTTGTCTCTCAACTTACTGGCTGTCTTGCAGACAGTCGTATGATTTTGGCCCCAGTTATAGCTCTGATGTCATAAACCTGAATATATGGATTTGTGTTCAAACTACAGCATCCTAGGGCCAATGTGAATCTTCTGCCAATAGCCATTTTGTTGTTCTTATCTGTGAAAATTTGAGTTCAAATGAACCACCTCACTAAAGAGCTATGTTACTCATTCCTATATCCAGTATAAGAATTTTAGCAGTTGGTAAAGTATAATCAGACAATCATGGGAAGAAACTCAAGATTCCCAAATCTACTAAGGGAGAAAGGTGTGCAGTGTGGGGGGAAACCCATTATCATCTATTACCTCATGGCAGCAAGTGGATCACTGGCCTAAATATCAGTGATGAAACAAGAGAGAATAAATAAAAGAACTAACTCTCATTAAGTAGAGACCCCCAATTTTTAATTATTATTTTACTTTCTTTGAGGAAGAATTTGAGTTAGCTATATTGGTTCAATCTGTTTAATTTCTAGCAACTTTCAAATTGTTTCAATTTGCCCTGAATGTATACTAATAAGAAAAATATTTTACATACTTAGTTCAGACCCATTTTAGTAAGTGTTTTTCAAAAATTTTCAAAGTTTAAACATTTCCTAATATCATTTAAGTAGATCATTGCTCCAATGTTTTGCCAACTATCTTTGGTAATGAATTGCTCTATATTTCCAAACTGGGAAACTTATTTATAGAATTTCAGAAAATATCATAGCAGGTTTTTAGATTTTGTTGGTTTTTCTTTTAAAACAGCTCTGTGAATGATTATAGACAATGATTCCCAACCAGAGAATAGAAGAGACTTACATAAAGGAAAATATTTATTACGAGCCAGCAATATTGACTTAAACAATTTTTATCTTACTTAAACATATACAAAAACACAATAGTATAAATTCTTCATGCCTTAATTGGCTCATGACCCTCTATATACTTTTTATCATCCTCTCCCTAAACTAACTACTTCACCCTTTGAGTTATTTCCCAGAAATGATGAACTTAAACTTCTGGCCTCAAGTGATCCTCCTCCCTGAACCTCACAAAATGATGGGGTTATAGGCATGAGCCACCAGAACCTGCCTGAAACTATGGATTTTCTACAAGGACTTGAGGCTGGGATAGCCTCAGGACAGACTTCCACAGGGCCTACTATCCCCCTCCACTTGCCCCAAGACAATGTGTACCCTCCTTTAAAAGCCCATGGATTTGAGGCATCTTCTTCCTTCTTCCTGACAAAATGTCTGTTGTATTAAAAATGTCTTTTTTCCTTGGCAATCCTTATTGTCTAAATCAGGGGTCCTCGAACTACAGCCCGCGGGCCACATGCTTTGGTGTGAATTGTATTTGTTCCCGTGTTGTTTTTTACTTCAAAATACAGGAGAAAACTTCTAAATACGGATCAAAAATGTTTTCATATAGTAAATGAGAAAATATCATGAATGGTATGTCAATCAGGTTGATAAAAATATCTCAGATTGCATGTGAAGCCCCCATACTGTACCCCATGATTGAACTAATGTACACAGCTATGATTCAAT
>CAUYON010042020.1:0-17283 GCA_963573935.1 Arctocebus calabarensis | reverse complement strand
TTTTTTATTGAATCATAGCTGTGTACATTAGTTCAATCATGGGGAACAGTGTGCGGGCTTCACATGCAATCTGAGATATTTTTATCAACCTAATTAACATAAGGTTTGATAGAATTCTGGTATGAAGCCATATGGTCCAGGGCTTTTTTTTTTTTTTTGAAGATAATTTATTTATTATTTATTTAATCTCAGTGCTTGATATTGGTCTGTTCAAGAGATCTATTTCTTCCTGGTTAAGTGTAGGGAGGTTGTGTGATTCTAGGTATTGCACCATTTCCTCCATATTATCAAATTTCTGGGCATAGTGTTTCTTGTAGTAGTCAGAGATGATTTCTTGTATCTCTATGATATCTCTTCTTATTTGCCATTTTTCATTTCTGATTGAGGTTATTAGAGATTTTGCCTTTCTGTTTCTGGTTAATGTGCTGAAAAGTTTATTGATTTTGTTAATTTTGTGGAAGAACCAACTTTTCATGTCATTAAGTTTTTGAATGATTCTTTTATTTTCAATTTCCTTTATTTTTATTAAATTTTGTTTATTTATTTTACTCTGCTAGGTTTGGTATCAGATTGTTCTTCTTTTTCTGTTTCCTTAAGATGCTCCATTAGTTTGTTGATTTGCTCTGTTTCAGTTTTTTGGATGTAAGCATCTACTGTGATAAATTAACCTCTTACAACTGCTATTTTCAGTATCCCAAAGATTTTTGTAACTTTTAGCTTCATTGTTGTGATGTCTCAGGAATTTAACAACTTCCTTTTTTATCTCTTCCTTAACCTGTCATTCAGCACTAGGCTGTTTAATTTCCAATATGTTTGTGTGGGAATAAAAATTTTTTGGGGGGTTGATTCCTGCCTTTATTGTCTTATGATCTGAGAAGACAAAATGTATAATTTAAATTCTTTTAATTTTCATAATGATTGATTTGTATCCTAGTATATGACCTATTTTGGAGAATGTTCCATGGGCTGATGAGAAGAACGTATATTCTTAGCTTTGGGATGGTATGTTCTGTATATGACTAATAAGCACAGTTCTAGCAACAGTTGTTCTAGAATCACATTTAAGTCCCTAGTATTTTTGTTTACTTTCTGTGTAGAGGGTCTGTCTGTTCTGTCAGAGGGGTATTAAAGTCCCCAGTATTATGCTGTTATGAAATATATTGGTCAGACCAGTCAAAGTGTGTTTGAGAAATCTGAGAGTGTCTACCACCATACCACCCTAAATGTGCCTGAGCTCATCTGATTTTAGGAAGATAATCAAGGTCAGGCCTGGTTAGTACTTGGACGGAAGAAAAATCTGGGAGCATTTAAGTTGGGTGCATAAATATTTAGAAATTAATGGTCTTCATGTATTGCTCCCTTGACCAATATGAAGTATACATCTTTGTCTTTTTTGATTTTAGTTACTTTAAAACCAGTTCTGTCTGAAAATAAGATTGTAATAACTCTTTTTTTCTGATTTCCATTTTCCTGAAATGTTGTTGTTCATTCTCTATGCTGAGTCTTACTTTTTCTTTCAAGGGTATGTGTGTTTCCTGTAGACAGCATATGAATGGCTTGTTTTTGTTTTTGTTTTTTCCCAATCAGCCAGCCTTTGCGTCTTCAGTGGGGAATCCAAGCCATTAACATTTATTAAGAGAATTGGTGGGTGTGATAGAGTTCTATTCAGCTTATTTTGTGAAAGATTATTACTTAGTTTTATCCTTTGTACCATTGTGGAATCTAGGTCTTGTCCTTTATTTTCTGGGTGTTTAATTTGTTGGTGGTCCATTGTGATGGTCAATGTGGCAATAGGTATAAGTATTTCCAGTAGAGTTGGTCTAGTTAGGGCAAACTTCCTCAATGTTCCCATATCAGTAAAATATTTGATTTTTCCATCAATTTTAAAGTATGTTTTAGCAAAATACTTATTATTGGTTGAAAATTGCTTTGTTTAAGAAAGCTAAAAAGATCTGACCATTCTCTTCTGTCCTGAAAAATGTAAGTGGAATAGTTTAATGTCACTATGATGGATCTGGCCGTGTAGGTCAGTTGGCTCTTACCCCTGGATTCTTGAAGAATTTTCTTTTTTGTCTTGACTTTGCACAGGTTCCTTACAATGTGTCTTCAAGATGCTGTTTGTGTTGAGATGACCTTGGCTTTGATATCCCTCTAAAAGGTTTTATTTTATTTTATTTATTCCTTAGTGAAACTTGGACTATTTTCATTTATGATATCTTCCAGTTGGATTTCCATTGCTTTGGGATGTTCTTCCCCATCATGTATCCCTATAGTGCCTATATTTGAACGCTTCATGAAGTCCCATAATTCTCTGAGCAAATGTTCTGCTTTCTTTCGCTTCTTTTTTCTCTTTAACTACATGGGTTAGGTCATGAACTTTATCCTCTAGATGTCTGATTCCTTCTCCTTGATCTAAAATGTTATTGATACTTTTTACTACATCTTTAAGTTCTCTGGTTGAGTCCTTCATTTCCTTAAGTTTTACTATAATTTTTTTATATTCGTCATGTCTTTCATTCATTTTTTTGGTTCTAATTTTTTACTTTCTCATCAATTCCCTTTACCATCCATATTTTAAATTCAATTTTGGTCATTTCCATTACTTCTTTATAGATGGAGTACTCTGTAGTTCCTGCCTCAATGGTCCCTTGTAGGAGTTGTTCTGTTTTGTTTTTTCATGTTGCCAGAATTTTTCTGCTGGTTCCTCCTTATGTGTGTTTTCTTCTTTTCCACTTTTTTCCTTACTTATTCCTTATCTATGCCTCCTTTTCTTGAATTACTTTGTCTTGGAGCTTAAGCATTGAAGTAGCTTCTTGATATAAGGCAAAAAGGAAGATAAGGTTAAAGGGTGACCAGAGAGAAAGAAGAAAAAATGAAATAAAGAAAAAAATAAAAAGGAATGGGAGTAAAAGAAAATAATTAGAGCAAAGGAAGAAGGACAGAAAGATAGAGAGTGACAGGAGAAATGGTGCTGTTTTCAGGGTTCTATGGCCATACCAGAACTCCTGGACTTTGGTAGGTGTTCTGGCCAGGTCCTTCGGTGCCAGGAGCTTTTTTTTATCATCCTGAACAAATGCAAGACTCCACCGCCAGCAAATATAGACAGAGAATGAAATGATAAAAGGAAAAAAAAATGAAATAATGGGGACCTGCCAATACTGTTTTTAAAGGCCAAAGCTAGAAGGATACCCTGGAACATGAGCTTAACCAATCCTTGATCCAGACCTCTGCAATGACCTTCCAGCCAGACCACTGATATGACATCCCAGCACTCTGAGAAAAGGGAAAAAATAAGAACAGATAAAGTAAAATAAAAATACAGTTATATGAAATAAATAAAGTTATGGATATCTTACCTATTATATGAAAAATATACGTGGAAAACATGAGAAAAGTAGAACAATCTCTACTAAAAGAGAATAAAAAAGAGGAAAATTCAAAAGAAAGAGAGAAAAAGAGGCTGAAAACCCATAACAAAAAATGAGGGAGCTCTTGCTATTGAAGAAAATAAAAATGGAACAATAAAAATCCAAGCAACCAAACAATAAAAAACAGCGAAAAACCCCAAACAACAACCATAACAAAAAAGAAAAGAAAAGAAAAAACATGGCCATGTATAAATGCATAGACATAAACACACACAGACACATTACAATATATTATCTGGACGCCAAGTGGTGCTGTAGTGTTAGAAGACTGATAATATAAGCTGTTTTTGTTGTGAACTCTGAGTGCCAGAAACTACCTTGGTTGCTGAGGAGATTCTGTTGTGTCTTCCTGATTTAGTTGTCCTGAATCAGTGTCAGCTGTTTTGTCAGCATTCAGTTCTTGAGGGGTTGGGGTCTTGAAGTAGTCACTAGATTCCTTAGGAGATCACTCTCACAGTGTGACTCCTGACAATCTCAGGGGTTTGTGGGAGCTACTCTACTTACCACTAGAGTGGATTCCCATGCTTATCAAAAACATCAGACAGGCCGTGCACTAAAACTTAGCAGACCATTTCTCTCATACATCCTTCCCAATGCTTGCCCATCTAGCAGTCAATCTGATGGTAGATCTACACCACCCAGTATTCAAGCCTAGCTGCTGGACACTGTTTGAGTCCACCTACTCAAAGTCCACTCTAGTGAGTAGATTAGACCAAAATCAAAAAGCTGCCAGTCAGCTCTTCCCTGTGTCCCCACTCCTTTATGGGTCAGTCACCCATTCCCACATAATCACCTTCTTTTCTGGTGTACTTCAGCTCCAAACCTCATTGCTGTCTCCTGTGAGCTACCACTGCTTCACTGTGCCCCCAACTTGATGTTTCCAGGTAGGTTCGCCCAGCCAGAAATGGCTGAAGATATCTTTTCCCTGCCTTGCCACAGTGACGAGTAGGGAGATGTTTCTAGTTCACTATCTTTCTCCACTCCCTCTCACAATGGCATATTATTCAACCTTGAAAAGAAGGAACTCCTGACATATGTCATGATATGATAAATCTGGGGGCTATTATACTAAATGAAATATGCCAATCATAGAATGACAGATATTACATGATTCCACATATGTGAGTCATCTAAAATAGTTAAAATTATAGATAACAAGAATATAAACATAGTTGCCAGGAGCTGGGGAAGCCAGAATGGAGAATTGCTCTTTGATGAGTGATATGGTTTGGACTTTTAGCCCATTCAAAATTCATGCCATAATTTGATCCACAGTGTTGAAGGTGGGGTCTGGTGGAAGGTATTTGTGTGCCATAGGAGCAGATTTCTCATGAATGCCTTGACTTTGCTTATAATTATGAGTGACTTTTTGTATTATTAGTTCATAATACAGCTGGTTGTTTAAAGGAACCTGGTACTACATCCTTTCTCTCTTGATCCTTCTTTCACCATGTGATATGTCTGCTCTCTCCTCACCTTTGACTTTGATGGGCAGCTCTCTGAAGTATTTAACAGAAGCAGATGCTCAGAAGATACTTCTTGTACAGTTTGTATAATCCTGAACCATATAAATATATTATCTTTATAAATTATTCACATTCAGTATTTTCCTTACAAAAATACAGAATGAAGTACACAATGGGTATAGAGTTTTAATCATGCAAGACAAAAAATTTCTAAATATCCACTGTACAATAACATGCATATAGGTAAAAGTAGTGTACTGTACATTTGAAAATTTGTTAAGAAAGTAGATTTTATGCTATGTGTTTTGTACTACACTTAAAAATAAAAAAAGTAAATTACAAATATAATTATGTCAAAGGATTTTATTAAATTAGGCTGGTGGGAAAAAGAATACTGTTTTAGATTATACATATAACACTAGTGAGGAAAATATGCTGTTTTGGAGTCTACATATAAGTAAGATAATTGTCATTTGTGTTTCTATGTCTGGCTTATTTTTCTTAGTATAATGTCTCCCTGGTTCATCTATGTTACCACAATGACAAGATTTTCTCCTTTTGTAAGGCTGACTACTATTCTATTATGTATATATACATTTTGTTTCCCATTCATCTAATGACCAATACCTAGATTGCTTCCATATCATCTACTGTGAATAATGCTGCAACGAAAATGGAAGTGCATGTATATTTCAAAGAATTGTGACAAAAATAGATAATAATGCATTGTGTATTTCAACATTGCCAAAATAAATTTTATTGTTTTCTGGGGGGGGGCGGTGTAACAAAGAGATATTTTGTTTAGGAAGAATTAAGAGAATGCTTAGAGCACTTCCAAAGAGAGTTGGAAGTGGATCCATCTCATGAAGAAGAAGAGGTGAGAGAGACTCAGACACAGGTCTGCAGGGGTATTAAATACTACATTTGAAATTGTTGCAAGTCTTTCATTGGCCTCTCTGAGTCGTCAGGAAATCTGAAGACTTTCTGTTGGTCCTTGATGATCTCTTTCTATTGGTCATTGGTTATCTATCTTACTGCATACATTCTTATGGACCTTCTAGACTTCCTTGTTCAGCAGGCCAGGTTTTCCTCCCATCCCCTTTAAAGCCCCTTTCTTAGTGTACCTTCTCATTCCCCCCTGAAGAGATATCATCTTGAAATCTTGAAGGAAAAATGAATGGCCGTTCTTAATTGGTTACAAAAAGGGCCATTGGCCTATTTATCAGGGGCCCTACTCATGTGCTGTACTCTAAAGGGGTTTCAAGGCTTGGAAGTTTCTGTCAATTTGGTCAACAGATTTCATCAGTATTTGATGGAATACCTGCATCACCATAATTTTAATGTGGAACTGTTGGAGCCTGGAAGATACAAACTTAATAATGAGATTGAATAGGTAGAGTCCAAACAACAAGAAAAGGATGATTATAATTGTAGTCCCATTGAAAGGCTATAGAAGGAAAGGCTTCTTTAAACAGGTATTCTTAATGCAGGTACATTTAAAAGAGATGGCTTTAAGGTTTGGGGTGTTTTTTTCTTGTTCTCTACCCTATATTAGCTCTTCCATGTTTTCCCCCTTTAAAATTTCAGAAGCTTAGCCAGTTCTTTATATTGGAGAATGTATATTTGACAGTACTCTGTCGTTTTCTAGGAGCTTCCTGAATTGTTTTTTGTAGAGAGGCTAGTGAGGGAGAAAACTGTATTGACTCTTTCCTGTGAGAGTATCCTCTCACCAGGGGAAAGAACAAAGAATAAGTGTGTAACTTTAGGTTTAAACAAATGAGCTTTATCCTTTGACATCGTAAGTCTTTCACACTTGAGGAAATTTAACATCTGTCTCATATCTCCAAGAGAATACTTATATTAGGGGCTACAGATTGTTAAGTCACGTACATAATGAATAAGGGCACTCAGAGAAACTAAGTTCAGATCTCTGAGAAGTTTACTCAGAGAGTTTTTCAAAATTTGAGGACTGTCTTAGAATTCCTGAGGGAATATAGTTCACATTGTTTGGGTGGAATTCCCAGAGTCCTAATTACAAAGCACAGAAGAAGTTAAATATCTGTGAATGTGTTGTGCATTAATGCCAACAACAAAGAAAGAGGAGGACTGGTAACCTCCAAAGGATTTCAAAACTGAAAATGCTGCTCCCATATCTAAAATGTGACAAGCTTACAAGAGGTCCATTATGACTCATGATCTTCTTGGTCAAAGAGACTGGGCCCCATCAATGTGAAAATGGTTAGTTTGCTATCATTTTCTTGGCTACTTTCTCAAAATAGTCTTTGATGTGGTGTCCCAGCCCACCATGGTGTAATCAGGGGTACATGGTAATACCCTACATCCTCAGTTATCTATGTTAAGCCATTTCTGATGACAATCTTTCCTCAGATGGCCCAGTTTGCCACAGTTGAATCATGTCACACTACTGTCAAAGGATAGTTGCCTGCCTTGCGTGTCCCCTACTGGACCATGGCGACTGGCTGCAATAATAGTTTCTAATGATTTAACCCTTTGCATTCTTTCCTTGCCTCCTCTAGTTCACAGTTGTTTATCACCAAGGTGACTAAGTTCAGTAGCTTATTTGAGTCACTTTGGGGGTCCCAATGTCTTACAATAGAGTTTCCTGTGGATATCAGGGGATGATTGGTTAATAAAATAAGTATTAAGCACTTTCAAAATGTAATAGGAGAGGTAACAAATTTTTTAATTAGCTCAATTAAATGTAACACATGTACACATATGTTAATTTAACACATACAATTATTATAAATACATTAAAATGAAGTATAAAAATAACAACTTCTTTTAAGTATTTCAATTTGCCTTAAAATATTAGTTACAAGCAGACACATATATAATTTCATTTGATCATTTCTTTTTTTAGGGTGTATATATCGATCATATCCAAATACATCATATCTTTTATAATGAGGAAAGGCCCTGCTTAAGGGCTTTTTCACCTGTAGTTTGGAGCTAAAAGAGTCTTTGTTGCAGTTTTCACATTACAGACAAAGAAATCAAGGCTAATACAGGCAGCATGATTGTGAACACTGTTAGGGTGTAAAATTAGTAGGTGTTCATTGCAAGTCAGAGAAATAATTATCACCCAGTCATTAGAAAGGAAAAAAATACAAAGTTTATGCATTTTCCCAAGAGATAAAAAAAAGAAAGTATATATATAGAAAAAGATAGGAGAGAGCGAGTTGCACTGGCACACAGAGAAAGGAGTAAAAATACAAGGCAGTTGAGGATAAGCAGCTAGTATTTGAAAAGGTAAAAACGGCTTTTGTTTTTCTGCTACACCAGACAGATAACAGGATAACCACGGACCGGTGATGTTTGATTTTTCTATTTTTTCCCTTTTTATCTGTGAAGCCAGCTTATCTGAGTCCTTGAAAATTGTTTCTTGCAGAAACTGAGCAGAGAGTTGGAGCAGGGACCTTGCAACCTTACTGCCTGCTCAGGGCTCTTCAAGGCTAAGAAAATGAAGACTCAGCACTAACAGGGTAGGCCACAGGTGTTTTGATTAAATAAAACAAAGGTGGAGGACAGGAGGATAAAAGTTTTTGCTGGATGTGCAGGTGGAGTTAAGATTTAGAGGTGGGATGCAGAGATAATGTGTTCAGAGAGCATATATGCTCCTCTGAGTCTGATTTATTGATTTAAATTCCACAGAGGGGTAAGGAAAGTGGTGTCTGGAAGGAAGATTTAGTAATAACCTAGCTAACAGCAGGATAATAAGATATCAAACAGAAAGTACGAGAAATGAATTCATAGAACATTATTACCCCTTTAAAGAGAAAACTCATTTGATCACGTCAAGTAATGTTACTAGATAAAATCTTTAGAAATTTGGATTAATTAGAGCTGGTCATGAATCTTCCAAGAGCAGAAAAAACAAATAAATTATACCTTATTCCATTTTATACATTCTCAATTTATATTTTTAAGATGTCAGATTCTCCAGTGGAAACAAGCACTTTTGCATTCATATGTGTGTGTATATATACGTATGTATATATTTGTATGTGTGTATATTTATGTGTGTATTATATTCCAATACAAAATGTTTAAAGTATATGCATTGAAAGGCAAATAGGATGGGATTCATTAATAATTTCTCTATTTCAACACAATGACTATTAATAATTTCTTTTTTCCAAAGCATGCAGTCTCCTTTGCCAACCTCAGACTGCTCTGCCTAGAGCCACATGCCTGTGGGTCCCTCTTAAAGCACAGACTTAAAATTGAAAGTATTACTGAAGTATGGCCTCTGATGAGGAGTGGCACTTAAAAATATCTGGGACACCACTATTGGACGCACTCTTGCAGAGGCAGCTGTCCAGTTTTGATGCTTAACTCTTGAATAGGAATTGTTAAAATGGAAAGATGCTCTAAGGACCAGGTCAAAGCCTGGTCTTTTTTTTTTTTTTAATCCCTGAATACCATTATAAGGAAGCACTGTTAACTATTGGAAATCATTTTCAGATTCTTTCTGATATTGAGTGTTTTTTATTTTTTTAAGTCATGGCAATATTTTTCTAGTGGTTCATTTGGGTGAGAACTAGTCCCTATTTTAAAACTGTATCCAACTCATGGTTTAGCCTATGGGTCATGGACTGTTAACATACCTTGCCACCTCTAGACTTGCATTTTTTTTCTCTCCTCAAATGTTCTAATGGGGATAGAAACTCTCTTGCCCTTCCCTTAGGAGCAGAATAAATTTATTCTAAAATGACCTTTCATGGAAAGGAGAGGGAAACCTGAATATCTAAATGATTTTCAAATTTGTCCCAGCATCATAACATGATTTGGCCCAAGATGGGGGGCAGGGAAGGAGGTCATCAGTATTTGCTTTCAGAATGAGATGAGAGCATCTTTCCTTCGCCATGTGCTTTGCGTTTGATACCATCATGCTTGGTTAGAACAAGAACTCAGCACAAAGCTTGAATGTAAATTGTTGGAATCAAAGCATCTCATTCTGATCATTTGGTTTAATTTTTTTCTTTTTTTTTAATAGGGGTGGGAGGGAGGGTACTGTTCCCCAAAAGGGAGGGTGTCTGCACTAAGGATTTAGAAACACTTTGGAAGCTCCATAACCTCATCAAAAACTGCCTTTAGTGGGTGGTGCCTGTGGCTCAGTGAGTAGGGTGCCAACCCCATGTACCAAGGGTGGCAGGTTCAAACCTGGCCCTGGCTGAACTGCAGCAAAAAAAATAGCCGGGTGTTGTGGCGGGCACCTGTAGTCCCTGTTACTTAGAAGGCTGAGACAAGAGAATTGTCCAAGCCCAGGACCTGGAGGTTGCTGTGAGCCATGAAGCCATGGCACTCTACCAAGGACGACAAAGTGAGACTCTGTCTCTAAAAAAAAAAAAAAACTGCCTTTAGCCACACTACTGACCTTATCGATGAGTGACCAAAAAATATATATATATATAATAATAATAATAAGTTCTTGGGAATTAAGCCACGTTTTTTTTTTTTTTGTAGAGACAGAGTCTCACTTTATCGCCCTGGGTAGAGTGCCGTGGCGTCACACTGCTCACAGCAACCTCCAGCTCTTGGGCTTAAGCGATTCTCTTGCCTCAGCCTCCCGAGTAGCTGGGACTACACGCGCCCGCCACAGCGCCCGGCTATTTTTTTGTTTTTGCAGTTTGGCTGAGGCCAGGCTTGAACCCGCCACCTTCGGTATATGGGGCCGGCGCCCTACTCGTTGAGCCACAGGAGCCGCCCTGTACTATGCTGTTTTGATCACTATAGACTTATAGTATAGCCTAAAGTCTGGTAATGTGATACCTTCTGATTTGTTTTTATTTCTGAGCAATGTATTGGTTATTTGAGTTTTTTCTGATTACATATAAAACAAAGCATTATTTTTTACAGATCTTTAAAGTAGGACACGGGTTTTTTGAGAGGGATTGGATTAAATCTGTAGATTGCTTTGGGAGGTATAGACATTTTAACAATGTTGATTCTTCCCAGTCATGAGCATGGTACGTTTTTCCATTTGTTAACATCTTCAGCTATTTCTTTTCTCAAAATTTCATAATTCTCTTTATAGAGATCTTTCACATTATTTGTTATGTAAATTCCCAGATATTTCATCTTCTTTGGTGCTATTGTAAAAGGAATAGAGTCCTGGACTATATTTTCAGCTTGACTATTGTTGGCACATATAAAAACTACTGATTTGTAAGTGTTGATTTTGTATCCTGAGACACTGGTGTATTCCTTGATCACTTCTGAAAGTTTTGTAGTTGAGTTCCTGGGATTTCCCAGGAATAGGATCATATCATCTATGAAGAGTGAGATTTTGATCTCCTCTGATCGTATTTGGATATGCTTGATCATCTTCTCTTGCCTGATTGATATAGCTAAGACTTCCATTACTCTGTTGAATAGCAGTGGAGACAGTGGGTATTCCTTGCTAGTTCCTGATCTGAGTGGAAATTATTTCAATTTTACTCCATTCAATATGATATTGGCTGAGGGTTTGCTGTAGACGGCCTCTATCAGTTTAAGAAACGACCCCTCTAAGCCTATTTTCTTAAGTGTTCTGATCATAAAAGAATGCTGGATATTATCAAAAGCTTTTTCTGCATCAATTGAGAGAATCATATGGTCTTTCTTTTTTTATTTTATTGATGTGATGTATTATATTTATAGATTTGCAAATGTTGAATTAAACTTGTAACCCTGGAATAAAACCAACTTAATCATGGTGTATAATTTTTTTAATGTGTTGCTGAATTCTGTTTGCTAAGATCTTATTGAATATTTTTGCATTAATAATATTGGTCTATAATTTTCTTTCCCTGTTGGATCCTTTCTCGGTTTGAGAATCAGGGTGATATTTGCTTCAAAGAATATGAAGTGTTGGGAAGTATTCCTTCTTTTTCTATGCTTTGGAAAAGGTTGCATAAGATAAGTACTAGTTCCTCTTTAAAGGTTTGGTAGAATTCTGATGTGAAGCCATCTGGTCCCAGACTTCTTTTTTGGGAGATTTCATATAGTTGATACTATTTCAGTGATTGATATAGGTCTATTCCAAATTTCTAATTCTTTCTGATTGCGTCTTTCCTTCAGATTTTCTTATTTTTGAGAATAGAGCTTTTGTAGTAATCATGGAGGATCTTTTGAATTTCTGAGGTATCTGTTTTTATTTCTCCTTTATATTTTGATTAACAATATTAGAGATTTTACTTTTCTATTTCTGGTTAGGTTAGCCAAAGGTTTATAAAAAAAAATTTTTTTTGACAGAGTCTCACTGATTCACCCTCAGTATAGAGTGCTATGGTGTCATAGCTCACAGCAACCTCAAACAGCTGGGCTTAAACAATTCTCTTGCTTCAGCCTCCCAAGTAGCTGGGACCACAGGCTCCCACCACAACGCCTGGCTACTTTTTGTTTGCAGTTGGTGTTTAGCAGGCCCAGACGGGGCTCAAACCCACAACCTTAGGTGTATGTGGCCAGCACCCTACTCACTGATGTATGGGTGCTGAGCCTATCAATTTTATTAATGTTTACAAAAAGCAAACTTTTTGTTTCATTGATCTTCTGAATGATTCTTCTGTTGTCAATTTCATTTAATTCTGCCCTAATTTTGGTTACTTATTTTCTTCTGCTGGATTTGGGGTTGAAATGTTCTTCCTTTTCCAGTTGCTTGAAATCACCCTTGTTGGCTTCTTCTCTTTCTGTTTTCTTGGTGAAGGCTTCTAGTGCTATAAATTTCCCTCTTAGGACTGCCTTTGCAGTATCCCATAGGTTTTTATAATTTGTGCCTTCATTATTATTTTGTTCCAAAATTTGGTGATTTACTTCTTAATCTCATCTTTGGCCCAGCTATCATTCAGCCTATGATTATTTAGTTTCTATGGCTTTGTTTGAGTATGAAGATTCCTATTGCTGTTGAGTTCGACTTTTATTCCATGGTGATCTGAGAAGGTACAAGGAATAATTTCTATTCTTTTAAATTTGCTGAGGTTAAACTTGTATCCTAAGAAATGACCAATTTTGGAGGATGATCCTTAGGGTGATGAGAAGAATGTATATTCAGTTTTATTAGGATGAAATGTTCTGTAAGAGTCTGTTAAGTCCATTTGTTCCAGGGTCAAGTTTAACTTTAATATTTCTTTGTTTCATTTCTTCTTGGAGGATCTATCCAAAACTGTCAAAGGGTTGTTAATATCTCCAATTATTATAGTGCAGGAAGATAGCAAGTTGTTCATCTTCATTAGGGTTTGCTTTATAAAATGAAGTGCATTCTGGTAGAATGTGTAAATGTTAATTATCAAAATCTCTTCATGTTGGGTGGTTTTCCTTGGCAAATATGTAGTGACCATCCTTATCTTTCTTTATCTTTGCTGGTTTAAAGCCAATTGTTTCTGCGAATAAAATTGCAACCCCTGCTTTTTTCTGATTCCCATTTACCTGTATTATAAATGTCCATCCCTTCACCCCGAGTCTATGGCTTCCTAATGCCGCATCCCTTTAATATAGTTCCTGTGGGTCGCGACCCACAGATTGAGAACCACTGTGTTAAGGTAAGATGAGATTCTTGTATGCAGCAAATATGTGGTGTGAGTTTATGTATCCAGTCAGCCAACCTGTGCCTTTTTAGATAACAATTTAAACCATTCACATTAATTGAGAGAATTGATAAGCATGGTAGTGTTTTACGTGTCATGTTTTTCAAAGGTCCTGTGGATATTTTTAATCCTTTTGCCACTGTGGAATTTGGGTTTTGTCCAAAAATTTCTGGGTAAATTTAGTTTGGTGGTAGAACATTGTGCTGGTCATTATGGAGGACGGGTCTGAGAATATCCTGGAGTGCTGGTTTAGTTATGGCAAATTTCTTCAACATGTATGTGTATGTCAGTAAAATATTTGATTTCTTCATCGCAATTGAAATTCAATTTAGTTGAATACAGGATTTTGGGCTGAAAGTTGTTTTGTCTCAGGAGATTGAAAGTCGATAACCATCCTCTTCTGACTTGTAAGGTTTTGGCTGAGAGATCTACAGTTATTCTGATATTTCTCCCTTTGTAGGTAATGCTTTTCTTATGTCTGGCTGCTTGCAGAATTTTCTCCTTTGTCTTAACTTGGCAAAGTTAATCACAATGTGTCTAGGAGATATTTTATTTGGATTGAGTCTTGCTGGGGTTCTGAAATAGTCTACTATCTGAATTTCTGTATCTCTTGCAATGCTTGAGAAATTCTCCTCCATAATCTCTTGGAGGAGAGCATCTGTACCTTTAGGACCATCCTCTTCTCCTTTAGGGATTCCTATAAGATGAATGTTTGATCTTTTTTTTTTAACTTTTATTAAATCATAATTGTGTACATTAGTGCAATCATGGGGCACAATGTGCTGACTTCATATACAATCTGAAATATTTTTATTGAACTCTTTAACATAGCCTTCATGGCATTTTCTTAATCACTATATGTAGACATTGGTATTCTGCATTTAATAAGTTTCACTTGTACCCATCTAAGATGCACCGTAGGTGTGATCCCATCAATTCCCCTGCCTCCAGTCAGTCTCCCCCTCCCCTCCCTTGCACTTTTCCCCATATTCTTATGCTATAATTGGGTTTTAGCCTTCATATGAAAGCTATAAATTAGCATCATATTAGGGCTAAGTACATTGAATAATTTTTCTTCCATTCTTGAGATACTTTGCTAAGAAGAATGTGTTCCAGCTCCATCCATGTAAGCAGGAAAGTGGTAAAGTCTCCATCTTTCTTTAAGGCTGCATAATATTCCATGGTATACATGTACCACAATTTATTAATCCATTTATGGGCCAATGGGCACTTGGGCTTTTTCCATGACTTAGCAATTATGTATTGGGCTGCAATAAACATTCTGGTACAGATATCTTTATTATGATGTGGTTTTTGATCTTCTGGATATATGCCTAGTAAAGGAATTATAGGATTGAATGGCAGGTCTATTTTTAGATCTCTAAGTATTCTCCAAACATTCTTTCAAAAGAAATATGTTAGTTCGCATTCCCACCAGCAATGTAGAAGTGTTCCCTTTTCTCCACATCCATGCCAGCATCTCTGGTTTTGGGATTTTGTTATGTGAACTAATCTTACTGGAGTTAGATGATATCTCAAAGTAGTTTTGATTTGCATTTCTCTGATGATTAAGGATGATGAGCATTTTTTCATGTGTCTGTAGGCCGTGCGCCTATCTTCTTTAGAGAAGTCTCTCTTCAAGTCCTTTTCCCACCCTGAGATGGGATCATTTGTTTGATCTTTTGAGGTGATTCCACAACCCTCTCAGGGAATAATCAGTTTTTGCTCTCCATTTGTCTGCCTCTTTGAGCATTTGAGAACATTCAAAAGCTTTGTCTTTAGTTTCAGAGATCCTTTCTTCTTCCTGGTCAATTCTATTACTGAAGGATTCTACTGTATTTAGAGTTCCTTGAATAACTTTTTCATTTCCTTGAGCTCTGCTATCTCTTTTCTGATTATGTCCATATCTTTGGTGACTTGGGTTTTGAATTCATTAATTTCTTGAGACAACTTTAGAACTATTTTTTGGATTCAATTTCTAACTTTTCTTCCATTCTATTCATCTTATTTGCCATCCATATTCTAAATTCTATTTCTGACATTTCAGCCATTTATGCATGCCATCTTCAGCTGTATCTCCTTTGTCGTTCCTTGGGTGGGTGGGGTTGATCTACTCTGGTTATTCATGTTGCCAGAATGCTTCCATTGGTCCCACCCCATGTTTATTTTCCACCATTTGGTTATTAAAACTGGGAGGGTGAGATTGAATTAATCAGCCCCTTACCAAAACACTAGGCCTTGTAATTCTGTTTATCCCCTACAACCTTACAAAGACCCCTTTCAGAGTTTGGCTGAGACTCTGGGGACCTACTTGGTGAGATACCACAAGCTGACCTTGTTTTGAAATCAGCCAACCTCTACCCTATCCTAAAAAGTCACAGTATTAGGTTTAAATCTCAGCAGGGGAGAGATATAGACAGCTACAGCACCCTGCCCCCACCATTCAATTCTTTTCCACTACAGAACTTCGAAGGTCAACCTCAGAGTGTCCCTGAGTGGACAGCCCCAGAAATGAGTTCCAATCAAATTGTCTCAGGCAGTATAAACCCTCCTTAATAGAGAGGATACAAGGGTCTCCAACTGTGGATAGAAATCCTCAGTCAGTTCTGTCTGACATCCCCAAGGATATGGCACCCTGTCCCCTCTGGTGAGCCACCAAATACCATCAAAGTCCCAACTGGGCTTCAACACCCTGTCTCCCCCTAAGCAGCAAAATCAAAGCTGGTAGTCTGGGAACCTGCCCTCCGAGTTCAGTTTGAACTGGGCATCCATGTCTCTGCTTGCCAGCTCAATTAAACAGGGGCCCATGACCTCACCCACTTGTCTCAGTCCACACTGGCTTCCGCATCTCTGCTTGTCAGTTCATTTGGAGTCACACCATGCTCCAGCCTGCCAGGCTCAGTTGAGGCTAGGGATCCTTGCCCACACCCGCTGGGCTTAGTCCACACTTGCTCAGTCCACACTCAGTTGGAGCCAGGGGACAATGCCTCTACCCACCAGGCTCAGTCCACACCTGGCAAGCCTTTTCTCGCAGGCTCAGTTGGAGCTGCAGATCCTTGCCCCTACCTGCTGAGCTCAGTCCACACCTGGTGACCACTCTCCCACTTGCAAGCACCGTTAAAGCCAAGGGTTCTGCACCCCTTCCTCCCAGACATAGCTCCAATGCCAGGCAAAGTCATAACCAGGGCACTGTTCTTTCTCCTGCCGCCTGTCCCTTTCGTCCCTTCTAGTCACAGATTCCATCCTGATGTTTGGCAGTCCACACTATGTCCAGATCTCTCAAGAAAAGAGAGTGCCCAAACTCTCTGGGCTCTGCAGGGGGCAGTACTTCAGACCACCATGTGAGGGGGGAAGGGTGGACTGGGAGTTCAGAATTGTGGGGAAATTATTTGTTCAATTTTATGCCAGGTGGGCTGGTGTCTAGGTTCACAAGTAGAACCTCCCTGGAGAAGGAGAACCATTGTTCAGCAGCTCTCTCCAGTGAGGTAAAATGAGAGGTCTTTTGTCCCCTCTTCACTGCCAAGAGCGCCCAGGAGTCTCCTACTTGGGGGAGGAGTCTTCTGTCCTCTAGATGATAGATTTTGTACTTGTAATTATTTTTCTTTTCTTGTTTTTTTTTTTTTGAGACAGAGCCTCAAGCTATCACCCTGGATAGAGTGCTGTGGCATCACAGCTCACAGCAACCTCCAATTCCTGGGCTCAAGTGAGTCTCTTGCCTCTGCCTCCCAAGTAGCTGGGACTACAGGCGCCCACCACAATTCCCGGCCAGTTTTTTTGGTTGCAGCCGTTATTATTGTTTGG
>CAUYON010042016.1:0-48692 GCA_963573935.1 Arctocebus calabarensis | reverse complement strand
CAGTGCCCACCCACTGCATGGGGCTGATGGGGTTGGCAAAGAGGATCACAGAGGCCAAGATGGTAAAGAACTTTCGAGTTGTGGTGATGATGGAGCAGGTCAGGGGACCAAAATATACAACTGTCATGAAGATGAAGCTCTGACCCAGGGCACTAGTCAGGCCAAAGAGCAGGATGTTATAGATGATGGAGGGGAACCTCTCAGCAAAGCTCAAGAACTCCCAGAGCTCCCCAGTGAAAAGGATTCCAGCTCCCAGCAGCAATGTTGACCAAAGGTTGATGTTCAACATCATGTGGTTGGAGCCTGTTTGGTAATGAGCCCGCATATGATCCTGAGAAACACCTGTCAGCCCATCCAGGGTCAGAGACAATAGCAGGAGCAGCCCTCCATATCCAACTGTGGGTTCTTCTAACTGTACTACCTTCTTGGGTTTGTACATGAAAAGGGCTACTCCGGCCACAATTAGCAACACACACAGGTACTTGGCCAGTGGGTATTTCTTCTTCAAGAGGGTTACCCCAAGGAGCATGACTGGGATTGGCTTGCAGGATTTACCAAGGACCTGAGTTGGGTAGTTGACAAACTGTAGTGCTGAGTTGCTGGAGACCATGGCACCCAGATAGGAGATAGAACAGGCAGCATAGAGCCAGCTCCGAGTACGATCCACCCTGGCAGTGTCAAAAAACTGGATCAAGATCTTGGCAAACACAGCATTGATCACACATTGGATGAAGACCAAAGTTAAAGCAAAGGTAAATGTCTCCTGCTTGGATCCTTCTCCATACTTTCCTCTTGTTATCTTTTCCTGCAGGATCCCATAGTAGAAATAGCAGACAAAGATGCCCAGGAAGCAGAGTGGCAGGCGCAGCCGGTCGGGTAACAGGGAGCTGCTAGAGGCCATGAGATGACTGGGCGAGCCAACTGGAGACCTGCTCACAGCCGGCAGCGGTAGCGGCGGCCCAGGGGACAGCTCCAGGCGGACATCGCCGACCGGCGGCAGGGGCCTCATAGCAAGATAACTTTACTTTTAAATTTATATATATTTTTTGTTTTTATTATATTTTTAGAGATGTAGTCTTGCTCTGTCTCCTAGGCTGGAATACAGCGATGAGATCATAGCTCACAGCAATCTCAAACTCCTAGGCTCAAACAATCCTCCTGCCTCAGATCTCCTGAGTAGCTGGGACTGCAAGTATTTGCCACCATGCCAAGCTATTTTTCTTTTTAAGAGATAAAAGTGGTCTCAAACTCCTGAGCTCAAGGGATCCACCCACCTTGGCCTCCCAGAATGCTGAGATTATAGGCCTAAAGTCATTGTGATTGGCCCAAACAGAGTCTTGCTATGTTGCCCAGACTGGTCTCTAACTCCTGGCCTCAAGCAATACTCCCACCTCAGCCCCCAAAGTGCTGGGATTATAGGTGTGAGCCACGGTGCCAGGCCCAACATAAGTTTAGGGTGACCCAAGGCAGTGACGCCAATGGACAGCAGTGCCTACAAGCTGCAGGGAGCCCAGGCTGGATCAGAGGAGCTCTGATGGCTGAGGACCTATGGTATGACCATCTACCTAGCTGGCATCTCACACCCGCTGTAGTCAGTGGAAGGCTATAACGTGTCCCTCCCTGCCACACTGCCAACTAACCTGTCCCCCCCCAAACATCTACCTTATAATTCTAGCTGGATTCTGCCCTCTCTGCATAATGTCCTTCTTTTGCCCTGTGCCATCTCCCAGTGGGCCTCCAGTTACTCAGTCTCAATCCATCTCTTAAAAGCCTATCTTGTAGCTGGGCGTTTTGGTGGGCTTCTGTAGTCCCAGGGATTTGGGAGGCTGAGGCAAGAGAATCGCCTAAGCCCAAGGAGTTGGAGGTTGCTGTGAGCTGTGACACCACAGCACTCTACCGAGGGTTAGTAAGTGAAACTGTCTCAAAAAAAAAAAAAAAGCCTATCTTGTGCCCAGAACCATTGTCTCTGTGCTACTAGTTTTCATCGCTCTCTTTCTCTTTTAACAGCTTTATTGAAACAGAATTCACATAACATACAATTCACACTTTGGAAGTGTAGAATTAAATGGCTCCTAGCGTATTTGCAGAGTTGTGCACTCATCACCACAATCAATTTTACAATGTGTTCATCACTCAAAGACAGAAGCCACATCCTCTTCAGCAGTCACTTCCCATTCACTGACCTCCTCACGCATCATCCACCAGTGACAAATCCATCTTCTGTTTCTATGGATTTGCCTATTCTGGACATTTCCTAGAAATGCAATCATACAACATGTGACCTTTTGGAACTGGCGTGATGCTTCCTTAGTTTCTCCACGTATAAGAACATCATTCCTTTTTATCGTTGAATACTATTCCATTGCATGGATGGACCATATTTTATCAATATTCCTCAGCTAATGGATGTGTGGGTTGTCTCTACTTTTTGGCTATTCTGAACAATGCTGGTGTTTATGAGTTTTTCTACAGACACATGCTGACATTTCTCTTAGGCATGCACTTAGGAGTGGAATTGATAGATGAATGGTATGTTAATTCTCTGTTTAAGCTTTTTAGGAACTGCCAGACTGTTTTACAAAGCACTATACATTCCCACCAGCAGTCAATGAGGTCCCAATTTCTCCATCTTCCCATTGCTCTCAGAACTCTTCAGTTAGGAGCCCCAAAGTGGATTACGCAAAGGGTCACAATGACCTCCCATGAGTCACCACACCTGGCACTGTGAGCACTGCAGAGCTGACCCCTTCACTGTCTGACAGCCAAGGATGCTTAAATTCCTGGCTGTGCACTGTATCCGGCAAGCCACTATTTATTTCACCCTTATAAAGGGACGACTGAGACCACAAGCCCCTACTGTAAATGACTTCCTGATTTATTATTTTTTTCTGAACTCAATTTTGCTTTTTGAAAGAACCTTAGCAAATTAGAGTTATCCATAAATAATAATAAATAATAATAATAAATAATAAATTAAAAGTTATCCATAAATGGTGCACAGCTGGGCTGTCCTTATAAAGTAGGATGACTCTAGATTCCTGACAAGTAAAATTTGATATTGTCTTTCCTGGCTTCCATCTCACCTGCAATGAAAGGGTTGCTGGTGAGATGTGAACCCTTCTTTTGATTTTGTCTCCTCCTGAAACCCACCCATAGGAATGATGAAATGATAAGACGTCCTGGAATTATACACCAATGACAGTTGTCTACCTCTGTGAATATACCGAAAAGTACCAAAAAGTACACCTTAAAAGGGTAACTTTCATGGTATGGGAATTGTATCTCCATAATGCTGCTATATTATTTTTAAAAAGTGATACAAATTTAAAATGTTACTATCCACCATATCCAATAACAAATCAGCCACTTTATACTCAGTTGAAACTATAAATCTATCCATGAATAAAAGCAGAGAAGCAAACAAGCTAAATTTAGTTTACACACAGCTTAATTTGAACAACAAAGCATGTGCCCAACTGCAAGAGTTCAGTCACTGAGGCCTTCAGGAACATATATATATTTTTTTGAGACAGAGTCTTACTTGGTCACCCCAGGTAGAGTGCTGTGGCGTCATAGCTCACAGCAACCTCAAACTCTTGGGTTCCAGTGATCATCTTGCCTCAGCCTCCCAAGCAGCTGAAACTACAGATGCCCACCACAACACCCGGCTATTTTTTAGAGACGGAGTCTTGCTCTGGCTCAGGCTGGTCTCGAACCTGTGAGCTCAGACAATCCACCTACTTCAGCCTCCCGAGTGCTGGGATTACAGGTGTGAGCCATCACGCCTGGCAGAAAGATGATATTTTAACCAGTTTTCCTCCTTTACCTGGTCAGCCACATTCCTCCTCCAGAAAAATTCCTACAGGCAGCTCCAGAGTCTCAAAAAGAATTGTTTTGCACCTAAAGAGGTTTTCAAAACAGTGGCTCTTGACTCTTGGGGGTGGGGGTGATAGCTAACAAATAACAAAGAAACTACAATTGGTTAGACTTAATAGAGGTCTCTGGGTTTTAAATTATTTAAGAGCGGTGCAAAGGAAAATGTTTTGAAAATCGCAGATGGAATTTGAAGAAATGGTAATGTGACCTGGGATGAGTAAGAAGGAAGGAGACCTTGACACAGGATCAGAACTATGTTAAACATGTGGTGGGTAAACATCTAGGGAGGCTGAGTTGGTCACCACAGCCCTGGTGGACTAAAGGCTTTGTAGCTGTAATTGCTACTGTGTGACAAGAATGAAAATTACACCATTGCTATGCCAGAAACAAGGTGTGCGGAACTTGCAACTTTCAAAGTAGAGTCAAGTGGCTTGGTGCCTGTGGCTCAACGGGCTAAGGCGCCAGCCACGTACACCTGAACTGGTGGGTTCGAATCCAGCCCGGGCCCGCCAAACAACAATGATGGCTGCAACCAAAAAATGGCCTGGCGTTGTGGCGGGCGCCTGTAGTCTCAGGTACTTGGGAGGGACAGGCAGGAGACTCGCTTGAGCCCAGGAATTGGAGGTTGCTGTGAGCTGTGATGCCATAGCACTCTATCCAGGGTGACAGCTTGAGGCTCTGTCTCAGAAAAAGAAAAAAAAAAAAAAGTGGAGTCAAGAAAAAAGAGAAAACAATCTCTTTTACAATCCTCTAAGGCAGTGGTTCTCAACCTTCCTAATGTCACAACCCTTTAATACGGTTCCTCATGTTGTGGTGACCCCCAACTATAAAATTATTTTCATTGCTACTTCATAACTGTAATTTTGCTACTGTTATGAATCATAATGTAAATATCTAATATGCAGGAGAAACCAAAGGGGTCTCGACCCACAGGTTGAGAGCCACTGCTCTAAGATATGCCATTTAAAAATGAAATAAGCTTTGAAGTATACATACATCATGGAATGTTAAATCTAGCTTATTAACAAATGCATCACTTCACATACTTATCATTTTTGTGGTCAGAGCACTTAACATCTACTCCTTTTACATTTTTCAAGAATACATCATGTTGTACATAATAAATATATAAATGTTATCTGTCTGTTCAAAAAATAAAATGTAAAAAAAGTCACAAATTTCAGAAAAAAAAGAAACAAGCTATACAAAACCAAAACAAATTATGTTTGCAAGAATGAAACTTACACATTCTGGCTGTTTGTTCTTATTTGCTCTAGAGCAGCGGTTCTCAACCTGTGGGTTGCGACCCCTTTTTAACAATGAAAATACATTGCGGCATTAGGAAGATTGAGAACCGCTGCTCTAGAGCAAGTATCTTCTTTTTTCTCCTCAGAAGGGTTTGCTGACCCACAGAAATAGCAAACTACTGATAACGCACAAACCTTAGCCCAGTTCAAACAGCTGAGATGCTCGAATTTTCCAAATTTGCCTTACTTGGAACAGCAACCTAAAAATACAGACCTAGGAGTATGCACAAATACACAGGATATGTAACACTGAGAATTCATCATATGCCAGGCACTTCTGCTATGTGCCTTACACTGTTTATCTCATGTAATTCCCATCCAAACCTTGTTCCCATTTTAAAGATGAGAAATCTGAGGCTTAGCAAGGTTATATGGCTAACAGGTGGTGGAATTGGAACCAGAACCCAGATCTGATCTGACTTTCAAGCCTGCGCTCCTGACGCTTCTCAGAGCTCCGGAAATTAATCATTCACCCAGGATACCTGCAAAACTCATCTGCAAACTGCCCTTGGCCACAAAACTGTCGGTCTGGTCAACTCTCTCTAGTCAATCAGAAGAGAAGGGGCCCTTCAAAACAAATGGCTGTAATTCCACCTCCCAGAAAATAAGCCAAAGGAAGAAAAGTTGTGTTTTTCGCTGCTTCATGGTAAAACTTCAAGAAACTTTTTACCCTTTCAGCTGGCTTCTATCTATCTCAACAGACCAAGAGGTAAGGAGATTTTACAGCTACAGCACACAAGGACCAAGGAAAGGCTTCTCATTCCTGCCCTCAAGTTCTCACACAAAAAAGAAAATGGAAAGAGGAGTAAGACAGACCCAAAGCACGTACACATTTCTCACGGCTTTGTATCCAAAAGCTCCCTGGTAGGCAGTTGGACGACTGCTCCAGCGTGTGAGGGTTCTCCCAGGAAAGGCGTAAGTATCATCGTGCTGGGTACGGGGACAGGGGGTATCACTCCCCCTAGAAATACTCCATCATACTTCCCTGGTCCTGCCCCAGGCGCTCCCGAACGAGGAGCAGAGCAGAGGCCGCAGTTCGAGTGACCTTTCTCTCTCTGTTCTCCCGGAGGAGGGGGGTTGCAGCGCCCCAGGGCTGTCTGGGGCTCGGACGGAGCCGGCGGGTATCCCCTGCACCGGCCACCTGGAGCCCCTATGCATTGACGGGACAGCTTGAACCAAAGCACCCATCCACCTGCATGCAGAAGGAAGCCTTAAGCAAGCTTGGGGGGGGGGGGTCCCACGCCCCAGGTCGCCTCCAGTAGGACGTGATGAACCAAGGCCTCCCTCTCGAGCCGCGTTCTCCACGGGACCATCCCGCAGCCCTCACCTCGGGCAGGTCGCCCGCAGGCCGCTCTCCGCCCGCTCCTCGGCCACACTGGCCACCGCCACCGCCAGCGCCGCCTCCTACGCCTCCCCCGGGCCTCCCGGGATCCGCCGCTGCCCACAGCCGGTAGCCGGAAGCGGGAAGCCGCGCAGAACAAGCGGCGTATGCGCGGCCCCGCCCAGGAGGCGTTTCCGAGGGCGTGGTCCTGAGGGGGCGTGGCCTCGAGACGGGCGTCCGGATCAGGGCCGGAACCACGCGGCTGAACCTACCACTGCTGTCCGGTGGGGGCGTCCACGCCGCCTCGAGAGGGAAGCAGGGACTAAAGGGAGAGAGTGCTTGCAGTGAGTGTGACCCTTCAGGAGCGGGTCAGCGAGGTTGGGAGGCTTTATTTTGGGGGGAAGAAGTCAGTGAGGGTCTGGGTACCCCAGGACAGGAGGATCTTGGGGATACCGCAGGTTTGGGGGTCACTGACAGGGTATGGCAGGTGTCTGTGGAGTCAACAGAGTCCGGAGGGAATCTCCAATTCCCTGGACATACTCCCTGTCTTGGGAGGCTGGGGCTGGAGGACAGAGGTATTGGGGAATTTCTTGGCGGGGGTGGCTCAGCGGGTTAAAGAGTGCCTTGGAGCAATTGACAGGTGCATTGATGGGGTGTCAGATGTCAGCGGGCTTCTGCAGACTCGTTGGGGTTGGGAGTAGCTAAAGGGGGGTAGGGGAGTCTGAGGGCGGGGGAGAGCCCAAGAAGTGCAGAGAGTGGGGTCTGTTGCTGGTGAAGAAGGAGCAGTTTAGATTCCAGAAAGGCAGGTCTGGAAAAAAGTGAGTCATATACCTCTTAGGTGGTCTCAGACACCCCAACATAGGTACCATGAAATATCCCAATCACATTTAGACACCCAAGGAGGGGCCATTAGATACCCCAAACAGGCTTTTAGGCATCCCGAAATATGTCAAACACCCCACTTAGGTTCATCAGATACCCTAAAACACACACCAGGGACCCTGTATAGATGCTGTACAAGCCGGTGCTGAGAGACTGAAACACATGCCAGATACCCCCCCACACACACACAATTGCTATTTGATGAGTGTGGACAGGCCAGGTGCTACCTCCAGCACCCTCTCAGGTGTCATCAGATGGTCCAGGCCTCCCACAGGTGGGGCAGTTAGGCAGTAGCCAGGAGTGAGGCTGAACAGCTCTCACCAAAGGTCCAGACTGATCAACCAGTTTAAGATATCCCCAAACTAAATATCACTTAGAAACACACCCACAATATATTGTCAAGAGCCCTCAGCTCAAAAACTGGGGTGTGAGGTCTCCAAGTGAAATAGCCATCAGTTGAAGTCCAGCCTTCATGGTCAAGCGAGGGAGTATGTCCAGGGAATTGGAGATTTCAGAAATGCACATAAAAACTCCATCAGACACCCTACCCCAGTTGATGTCAAAACACTGACACAGTACATCTGGGGACTAATGAATGCGTAAAACTTTCTTCTCTAAGGTTCAGCTCCCGTAGCTCAGTGAGTAGAGCGCCAGAGGCACCGGCCTCATACACTGAAGGTGGAGGGTTTGAGCCCAGGCCTACAACTAAACGACAATGACAACTACAGCCCGAAAATAGCCGGGCACTGTGGCAGGCGCCTTGTAGTCCCAGCTACTCGGGAGGCTGAGGCAAGAGAATCACTTAAGCCCAAGAGTTTGCTGTGAACTGTGATGCCACAGCACTCTACCATGGGCAACATGTGAAACTGTCTCAAAAAAGAGAAAAAAAGTTTCTTCTCGCCAGGTGTGGTGGCTCACACCTGTAATCCCAGTCCTGTGGGTGGCTTAGGTGGGAGCACTGTTTGAGCTTAGAAGTTCGAGGCTTGTCTGAGCGAGAGTGAGCCCCCAGCTCATGAAAAAAATGGAAAAACCCAGCCAGGCACCGCAATAAGTGCCTGTAATCCCAGCAGCTTTGGAGGCTGAGACAGCGGGATGCCCACAGCCTGAGTCTGAGGTTGCAGTGAGCTACAACACCATTGCACTTTGCTCAGGGCATAGGGTAGAACTCTCTCTCGACAATAAAAAACACGGGAAAAAAAGTTTCTTCTCTAAATTGTAACTTTAGAGTTTATTCCAAAGGCAATGAGGGAAGCATTGAAGTTTTTTTGTTTTTGTTTTTTCTTGAGATACAGTCTCACTCAGTCATCCTGGGGTTGAGTGTTATGATGTCACAGCTCTCAGCAACTTCAAACTCGGGCTCCAGTGATTCTCTTGCCTCAGCCTTCCCAGTAGCTGGGACTGCAGGAACCTGGCACAACACCCGGCTATTTTTTAGAGACTGGGTCTCACTCTTGCTCGGGCTGGTCTCAAACTCCTGAACTCAAGCAATCCTCCTACCTCTGCCTTCCAGACTGCTGGGATTACAGGCGTGAGCCACTGTGCCCCACCAGCATTGAAGATTTTTTTTTTAGAGACAGAGTCTCACTTTGTTGCCTTTGGTAGAGTGCTGTGGCATTACAGTTCACAGCTGAAATGCCACAGCTGTGGCAGCTCCAGCTCTTGGGCTCAGGTGATTCTCTTGCCTCTGAGTAGCTGGGACTATAGGTCCCACAGGCCACAACACCTGGCTATTTTTTGTTGCAGTTTGGTCTGGGCCAGGTTTGAACCTGCCACCCTTGGTATGTGGGGCTGGTGCCCTAATCACTGAGCCACAGGTGCAGCCCAATTTTTTTTTTTTTTTTTGAGACAGAGATTCAAGCTGTCTCTTTGGGTAGAGTGCTGTGGCATCACAGCTCACAGAAACCTCCAACTCCTGGGCTTAAGTGATTTTTCTGCCTCTGCCTCCCAAGTAGCTGGGACTACAAGGCACCTGCCACAACGCCCGGCTATTTTTTGGTTGCAGCTGTCATTGTTGTTTGGTGGGCTGGGCTGGATTCGAACCTGCCAGCTCAGGTGTATGTGCCTGGTGCCTTAGCTGCTTGAGTCACAGGCGCTGAGCCAGCATTGAAGATTTTTAAGCAGGAAGAGAAGCACAAGTCTCATGTCTATAACCATATTTAGGTAGGCACCATTCTCTCTTAAACATTAAAACCAACTTTCTCAAGGAGTCTATCTTAAGGGACAGGATTCCTTGCCTGCCTGCCTGCCTTCTTTTTTTCCTTTTTCTTTTTGAGACAGAATCTGGCTCTGTTCACCTGGGCTAGAGTGCAGCAGCATCATCATAGTTCACTGCAGCCTCAGACTCCTGGGCTCAAGCGATCCTTCTGTCTCAGCCTCCTGAGTAGCTGGTATTACCTGCTAAGCTAGCATGTCTTTCTTTTATCCATCCAAACATTCTGTTTATTGAGTCCTTATCATGGGCGAAGTACTGTGCTAAGAGCCAAGGAGACAAAGGGAGCTTAGGTTCAGGGCAGGGTCTTTCAATCTCAGCACTACTGACAATTTGGGCTGGATAATACTCTAGTGGGGGATGGAAGGGGGAAGCCCTGCATGCTGGAGAATGTTGAACAGCACCCCCATCCTCTACCCAGGAGGTGCCAGTAGCTCCCTGGTCCTGACAAACAAAAATGCCTCCAGACATTGCCAAGTGTCCTGTGGAGTGGGAACAAAATGGCCCTTAGCTGACAGCAGCTGGCCCAAGAGACATTTAGACACTCATCCAGACTAATTCAGGCTCCCTGGGGCTGGAGGAGAGTGGTCCTGAGCTTTGTCTGAGGAGGTGAGTAAGAGTTAGGTGTCAGAGGGAGTTCCAGGAACAGCATTGAATGAGCCACGCACAGGTGGGGTCATGGGCAGTCATGAAGCTTCAGCGTGGGCAGGCCGTGGAGTCTGAAGTGGCCGAGTAGGGAGGGAGAGAAGGAAGCATGGAGGGGTAGACAGGATCAGACTGTAAAGCCTCAAAGATCAGGGCTGTCTGGAATGATGTTCGGTCAATAGGGCTGGTCTCTGAGAACGCATCCTGGATTCACCCTGGAGACTCACCTTCCCTAATTACCTGGAATATGACTCATTCTCTGTCCTGTTTAACTTACGGTGAGATTGTTTCTTTTACAGGGCAGATAGTAAAGTCTGACAGGCCTGCGGGAGAATTATGCCTGGGGAATGCCTGTTCTCAGCGTATTCGGAATGAGACACAGGTGTTCTGGCCCTAACATAGGTGTGGAGGGGGCCATGGTCAGAGCATAGGGGCACACCATGCTAAGTGCTACCCACATCATTTCTTTTTCTTTCTTTCTTTCTTTTTTTTTTTTTTTGAGATAGGGTCTCACTTGGTAGCCCAGGCAATGAAATCATCATACCTCACAGCAACCTCAACCTCCTGGGCTCAAGTGATTTTTCCTATTTTAGCCTCCTGAGTAGCTAGGATTACAGGCACCCAGCATGAAGCCTGGCTAATTTTTCTATTTTTTTGTAGAGATGGGGATCTATCTCTTGCTCAGGCTGGTCTTGAACTCCTGGCCTTAAGCAATCCTTCCAGCTTGGGCTTCCAGAGTGCTAGGATTATAGGCATGACCTGTCACACCCAGCCTAACACGTCATTTGTTTTACTCAAACTCAAATCTTCTTGATCTCAAAGGGTTGTTCTGAAAATAAAATTATTTCTCTAGGAGGAAGAGCTTAATTCCCACCACTCTGAGAATCACTATGGTGACTCACCCTATCCAAAGAATAGAGAAGGAAAGGGGAAAATATTAGGCTAGCGGATATCATATTAACCAGGTGATTAAGATTAACATCACCAGGGATGTCATGTGGATAGCATGTCCCCTTGATAACATGAGACAAGAAGGCTCCAGAAACCCATAATCCCTTAATTATGAGAAAATATCAGACAAACCCAGACTGGGCTACATGGTACCAGATACCTGGCTAGCACTTCTCAAGACTGGCAAGGTCATGAACAATAGGAAAAGATGGAGAAACCCTCACAGATCAGAGAGACTGGGGAGACAGATGATTAAAGATAATGTAGTATTATCTAGGAGCCTAAGGCGGGAGGATTGCTTAAGGCCAGGAGTTCAAGACAGGCCTGAACAACACAGTGAGACCCCATTTTCACACACACACACAAAAATAGCCAGGCATGATGGTGAGAGCCTGTAGTCCCAGCTACTTGGGAGACTAAAGCAGGAGGATCACTTCAACCCAGGGAATCAAGGCTACGGTGAGCTATGATCACACCACTGCACTCTGGCCTGGAAAGCAGAGCAAGACCCCCCCCCAAAATAAATAGAACAAAATTTAAAGCACATAACAAACTAGAAGAATATAGAGTTGTATATGTATCATCAGTCTTCTAAGAGAGAACAGTAGCTCATCCACGTTCTGGCATCAGCTCTGTGCACAGATTTGGTTTCTGGATCTCTGGCTTTACCCTTCCTTCTTCCAACCTCCGACTTACCAATTGAATTAGATATTTAAGATATATACAGGAAACCTTGGCCCCTGCAGAAGAGAACAGGATGCCAAGAGAAATAGGCAGCCACTTTTCTTCTTAAAATTAAGGACTTCAAAATCCTGACATTGAAAGTGCACTGAGGACTTTGCAGAACCCAGGCCCCATCCTCTGCAGGAGACAGCTCTGGTGTCCCAAAGCTAGCTGGGGAATGCCCAAGGGAAGGAAAGCACAAAGAACACCCTTGGCAGCAGCAGCCACAGTGGGACATCCCTGATCCCACAGCTGGCAAAACAGTGCTCCAGAAAGAGGGATGAATGAGAAAGAAGGAAAATACCCAAGTTGGGAGCAGGTAAAACCAAGAAATAAAAAATCTGTGGCTCAGGTCACTTGGAGGCCCCTGTCCTGAGTGTGATGTTGCCCTTACTGCGTGGTCTAGGCTCCTCCTAAGGTCTGTTTGTCATCTCATTAGCCCACTGATTCTTATGCAGGGCAATTTTACCACCCCACGACTAGGGGCATTTTACCTATGTCCAGGGATATTTTTGGTTGCCACAACTGGAGGAGAGGAGGGAGGTTGCTACTGGCATCTAATGGGTGAGGGTCAAGGATGATGCTAGCCATCCTAAATGCATGAGATAGCACCCCTCATACTACAAAGACTGGCCCCAAATGTGAGCAGTGCTGAAGGCAAGAAAACTTAAACTAGCCTGAGTCCTGCCTGCCAGGTAGCAGTTTGGATTCCTACTACAAGCTGCACATGTGTATTTCCTAACATGCAATTGCTGCTGCCTCCTGTTTGTTTCCTTCAAAGTGGAGTTTGTTTTCAAAAAGGCAAAGTTCCAAGTACCATCAATGACCAGGGACATCTCCATCTGGGTTCTTGAATTGAGGACTCTTTCCTGAGCAGAGACAGCTGCCATCCCCACCCTGCAACTGCTGAGAGCCCCAGGAGGCAGAAAACCACCTGTTATGGGTTGAATTGTACCCCTGGCCACCAAATTTATATATAAAAGTCCTACTCCCCCCAGTACTTCAGAATGTGACCTGATTTCCAAATCCCTGCAGATTTAATGTACTAAGATGAGGTCACATCAGAGTGGGGGTGAGGGCCCTAATCCAATACTACTAGTGCCCTTATACAAAGGGGAAATTAGCACAGGGACAGGGACACAGGGAGAATCTGTGTCAAGAATAGAGTCATTTGGTCACTGGCCAACATACTACCAGAAGCCAGGACAGAGCCTGAAACAGATTTTTCCCTGGTGGCATCACATGGAGCCCAGCCCCGCTGACACCTTGCTTTCAAACTTACAGCCTCTAGCAATGCCAAGCAATAAATTCCTGCTGTTCAAGCCACGAGGCATATGGTACTTTGTCACAGCAGCCCTAGCAAACCCTTACATGGTCCGAGTCCAGGCTTTGCAGGGTGATTCTTACAATGGCAAAAGCTGAGAATTAAGGGGAATTTTGCCAGTTCCGAGTTAACCAAAGGATCCTTGCCCTCCGGGACCAACCCCCTGGGTGGAGCCACTGAAGTCTGCCCATGTGTGGCAAGGATGAAATGGAAAGAAGATGCACAGAGCAAAGGAGATTGTGGCCATGATTGAGAGGATTGAAGAGAGAGTGGCTGCCATCAGGTGGATGGATGGGGCCCCTGGACTTACCAGAGCTCAGGAAGGGTTTGCCACACAGGGGGCAGCTAGTGTGTCTGAAGAAGGTCCCTTGTGCCAGCTGGTGCCCATTGACACACTCTCGCTTCTCTCGAGCGTTCTGACCCTTTTCCTTTAGATGTGCTGGGCTCTTCACCTTTGAGTGAAGAGGGAGGTGGATCTAAGGATGGCCTCTGCAGGGTCTGCTCCTCTTATGCATCCAGCCCCTTACCCCACCTTCAAATCACAGGGCTTGTAGGTCAAAGGCACCCTGCTATGCCAGGGAGAAAGGGGGAGGCTCCCCTAGCCCAGCCCCTAGCCCACCTTCTCCTTCTGTCTGGTGACACGACTTCGGAGGCAGCTCAGCCTACGCTTCACCCTAGTGCTCTTCTCACTCTTCTCATTCTTGCCAACACTGTCCTCGCTCCTGGGGGGCAGGAGGGAAGGTCCATCAGAGGGGGCCGCAGGCTATTCTGAGGCAACTTTGCGGGCCACTCCCAGAATCACCCTGGAACCCGTCTCTCCATGGCCTCCTTTCTAGGAACCGCTGGGACTGGTTTCGCAGAGAGGAGAGTGCAACATGATCTCAAAGTTTGGGGTCCCTCTGCAGGTCTGGGCTGGAGGCCTCAGTCTGTTCACTTATTTTTTCTTCCTTTTTTTTTTTTTTTGCCTTGAGACAGTCTTGCTCTGTCTCCCTAGCTAGAGTGCAGTGATTTCATGCCTCACAGCAACCTCAAACTGGCTCAAGTCATCCTCCTGCCTCAGCCTTCCCAGTAGCTGGGACTACAGGTGTGTACCACCACATGGCTGGCTAATTTTTTGTATTTTTTAAAGAGATGGAGTCTGGCTTTTTTGCCCAGGCTGGTCTCCAACTCTTAGCTTCAAGCCATTCTCTTGCCTCAGCCTCTCAGGGATTATAGGGCCATGTGGTGGCTCACACCTGTAATCCTAGCACTCTGGGAGGCTGAGGTGGGTGGATTGCTTGAGCTCAGGAGTTTGAGAGCAGCTGAACCAAGAGTAAGACCCCATCTCTACTAAAAATAGCAAAACTAGCTGGACGTTGTGTCAGGTGCCTGTAGTCCTCCCAAGCTACTCCAGAGACTGAGGGAAGAGGGTCACTGGAGCCCAAGAGTTTGAGGTTACTGTGAGGTATGATGATGCCACAGCACTCTACCCAGGGTGACAGAGTGATAATGTCTTTTAAAAAAGAAAAAGTGCTGGGATTATAGGTGTGAGCCACCACACCTGGCCCCTGTCCACTTCTCATTCGCACCCTCAAATTCACATCCCACACACTCTCATTCCATATCTAATTTGCCTTTAAATCCCTTCCATTCTTCTGCCAGATCATTGCCATGCCTGTGCTGCACTGCTGGGACACTCGTATTTATTAAATATCTGTTAAGTCAGTGATCGATAAGCCAGACATGGTTCCGGCCCTGGCAGAATCTATTCTCTGGAGGGAGACTCCATTCCTCCAGTCCCCGACGCTTCTAGAGCTTTGCAAACATTCATAAATATTTGTTGAATGAATGAGTGACCGAGAGAGGGAGTCAGGGCCCCCAGCCCTGCCTGTGGTTACCAGAACTGATGATGCCTAACCCCCAACCCTGTTCTTTAGGATAAAGTCCAAGTTCCTTAGCCAAGGTAGTCTGGCCCCTGCCAACTTCTCCCACCTGCCCTTCTCTCAGCCCTACCCTCATGCAACTACCTAAGCCAGGTAGTTCTATTTTCTTTCCTTTATTCTCATCTGCATATAGAAGCTCTTGCTCTTCCGTCAGAACCTTGCTCAAACTGTCACTTCCTCCAGGAAGGTCTCCACTCTCTTCCCAGGGTGTATGAGAGCCCCACCAGCACTCACCTTGCCCTGATGGGGGCCCCAGCTTCTGCCCCTGGTGTAGGGCCCCAACAGAGAGGACCATCCATACACACTTGCTCAAATCCGGTGCCACCTCCACCCATAGCTCCCACCCACAGCAGCTCAGTGTACTTACTCAGACAGGAACTCAAACCAGGTGAGGTTAGAGCAGGCTCCTCCTGGGCTGGCTGACATGCAAGCCCTCTGCCGGGCCCTGCAGGATCAGAGGGACAGATCCCTGGGTCGGCAGTCTCCTCTCCCACCCCATCTCAATCCTCTCTTTCCTCTCTCCAACCTCCGCTCAGGCTTCAGTATACAGGTATGCACCCAAGCGCCCAACTGTCTTTGACATTGTGGGCTTGTGTATGGGGGGACATTATGACCAGGCTTTCCAGCAGAGGGCAGTAATGTGTCCTGGCTCTACAAAAATCAGCCCATACTTAGAATATCTCCTGAAGATAGTCTAACAGACGGCAGCATCTCAGGAAAGAGGCACCTTTTTTCATTTGCTCCAAGACACTCCTTGGGCTAATGGAAGCTTACCCCCCTCCCCATCCTCTCTTTCCTTCCATTTTCTCCATTTTCTCAACACCTGTCTCCCCTACCTGTTCCCTCACACCTGTTCCCCTTCTGACTTACCAATGGTACTGCTGAAGTTCTTGAAGCACTTGTTGGACGATCAGTCTGGGGTTGGGTGGAGGGGATCAAAACAGCCCATACTTGTCCCAGGATACAGGTGCATTTTTCCCAAGGTGAGCTGGGATTGCCCAGCCCTGACGGGGAGCCCCCCAAACCTGTCTCCTGAGGCTACCTTGAGAACCTCTCCCGTGCAGAAGGAGGGTGTGAGAGAGGAGATGAGTTTTCAGATGGCCTGGTGGGATGGTGGCTAGCCCCAGCAATGCCACCCCCCTGCACCTCTCCTCCCTTAGCCTTCACTTCCTGGCCAGTCGAGGTGTGTGGGAGTACCTTCCTGTTGTAGGGCAGATACTCACACATGATCTGGTTCCACATGGTCCTTTTCCATGCATTCCAGCACTGGGGGTTCTAGGCCTGGAAACAGCTACCCCCCAAGAAGGCACAGATGTGAGAGGCTCTAGGGCAGAACCATCCCTCCTGGACCCCATCCTATTCCCCTGCAAAACTGGACACCATCCAGATGGGCTTGTACTTGACTCAGGGAGGAGGGATGAGAAGAGAACAGAGATCTAGGGACAGAGGTGATCCAGTGTCTAATGAATGTTCATGACCTACTAAACACATTAGGGAGATTATCCTTTCCTTTTCTTTTATATATTTTTTTGAGACAGAATTGTACTCTGTCATCCAGGCTGGAGTGCAGTGGTGTCATCACAGCTCATAGCAACCTCAAACTCCTTGGTTTAAGTGATCCTCTTGCTTCACTCAACCTGCTGAGTAGAAGGGACTACAGGTGTGCACCACCATGCCTGGTTGATTTTTCTATATTTTGTAGAGACAGGGTCTCCCTCTTGCTCAGGCTGGTCTTGAACTCCTGGCCTCACGTGATCCACCCACCTCAGCCTCCCAGGGTGTTAGATTGCAGGTATGAGCCTCAGAGCCTGCCCTGGGCTTTCTTGTGCTCCTCTCATAGAGGGACCCACAGAGGCTCAGAGACTTGCTGTAGGTTTAGACTGAAGGTTGGATCAACACCAAAGAGATCTTAGGTTAGAGATTCAAAGACAAAGAGATAAAGAAAGAGAGAGAGAGAGAGAGAACACCCCAGGGGGCAAGGTCATTGCAATGAGGCTGCTCACTCTAGTTTGGAGGCCCCAGGGAGAGGGAGAAAGGCAGGGGCTGAAGGTCCTTTCCCTCTCTGGGTCCCTTGGAGCCCCCAGAATTCTGCCTAGTTCCTTTACCAGAGGAGCCTAACCCTCTATCAGTGCCCTTCCCTTCCCTGGGAACCCCACCAAGGGAACCCTCTGAGAGGTATTCCTATCTCCGGTGTCCACTTTCCCCAATTTGGTATGAATGAGGAAAACTCTCAGACTGGGCTACCTTGGGCAGGTGGAGTGGGCACTTCCAAACACGGAGAGATTTCCAGGGAGCTGACCTCATGAAAGCACATGGGAAATGACTGTGTCCTCACTCTTTTTTCAGAGCTGCCACATTCCTGTGGGAATAAGCATTTTGCTAAATTGGAAAGGCAGCCCGGGGCTCCAGGTCAAGAATCCCCAGTCATGGTCATAGCCACATCCACGGAACCCAGGCATGCACCCCAAATCCCCAGCCTTCAGCCACAGTCAGGGGCTCCACCAGCCACAAGCTGAAGTCCTGGCCGAGGGGCCCCCAGCTAGTGGGCTGCAGGTCCAGGTCAGGCTCTTGTCACCAACAAGAATCTCCCTCTGAGGGTCATTTGTGGTCATGACCAAAGGTGTCAAAGCTATGAGCCACAGCCCCAAGAATTGCATACTGGAATCTCAAGTCAGAGAAAAACCCTCCCAGCTGCAGACCCCACGCATAGACACAGCTTCTTTCCTGCTGCAGGATACATTCCAGCAAAGATCCTCCACACCTGGCTGGAGCTGCAGATTGAGGACACATCCCTCTCCCCACCAGCCCACAGATTGCAGTCATGGCCCAGGATTGCCTACCACCAGATACTGCCACAGGGACGACCCTTCAGGCTTGGACTAGAATCTCAGGTCTCAGAGATGTCCCAGCCATGGGTAACACCACAGATAAGCTGTGCTCACCTCTGGGTAAGGCTCTCCTTTCTACCCACAGTGCTTGCTTTTAGGCCAGAGATCTGCTATTGTCAGGGGTGGCTGCAGGTTATACCCACCTTGCCTGGGTGCTCTGCTGGGGTCCTGCTCCCAGGCAGACCCTCTTGTGTCCAAGTCTTCAGCCCTTCTCCTGGCAGGTTTAGAGCAAGACTAGCCAGTGCCAGAGGGAGACAGGGTCCCTCGTCCACAGCTGAAGCATCGAGGCTGAACCTGGTGGCAGAAGAGAGGGATTTAGGATTTCAGAGAGTCTCGTCCACTTGGCTGGCAGCCCAAGCAACAAGGACTTGTGAGAACCTGCAGGGAGGCCTTCCAAGACAAGGAGGGGTTGGCAGGTCCCAAAGAGGGGTCCAGACCTTCTAATATCAGAGGGGTCAATAGTAGTGGGGAAAGGAAAGGGGAAGCCTGGTTAGATCTGTTGAAGCTACATTTGCATTTCGGACCATTTTTGCAGAGTGGATTTCTGTTTGACTTTGGAGGGGCTGAGGGACGGAGAGTGGCTAAAGTATCCCCTCCACTGTGTGATGCTGCCACGGTGGGGGGCATGGAGTGGAACACACACTTCTGTTTTCATCATGGGTGGGGTTGTGCGTATGTGTGTAAACAGTGCGCGAATCACGTGTTCAGGCTTCCATGCATGGGTCTGATGGGCTGAGGTGTTCAAGTCTGTGGGTCAAGTGTGCATGTTTGGGTTTGTGTGTGTCTGCAGCGTGCATGTGCTGTCTTCAGTTTGGGCGTGAGCGTGCAGGCCCAGTGAGTGTGCACATAGGTCTACATACCCACCAGGGCTCTATGTGTGTGTATGTGCAGGTTGGAAGACGGCCTTTGGGCTGTCCCTAGAGCTGAACCGTGCCAGTGCAGCAGGCAACCTGTCTTGGGGCCTGGCTCTGGCTTTCTGGAGCACTGCCCCGTCCCAGAGGCATAGCACAGCAGTAGTGGGGTACTGACCTATGCCAGCTTTCCGAGCAGCTCCGTGACCTCTCCCAGCTGCGCTGCCGTGGCAGGCTCTGGGACCCTGCGGGGTTGGAGAAGGGTGAGTCCTCTTCAGCTTCTTTGCTAGGGGGACTTCTGTCCTTGGACTCCCCAAGTTGCCTATGGGAAGGGGCCCCAAGGCCCAGGTCCTGGAGATACTTGCTGCCCTGAAGGGCCCCCCAGTCCAGGCCGAGGTCCTCCTTGCTCTCACTGAGCTGCCTTGGAACACCATCTTCCTGTATGCCAGAGGTTGAGTGAGAGAGAAGAAGCCTTTAACGAAGGGAGCAGTGGAATCTGGATTCTCCTGGACATGAGACCCTCACTGTCCAACACCCACGCTCTGTCTGTCCCCGGACCAGTCAACTTGGGCACAGTCCCCTTTTCAGAGTAAGTGGGATGGAATGGGGGTTAAGTTCTCCCAGCCCTGTCTGAAACCAGAATCCTCAAGACCTCATCTTCCAAAAGGGAGAACCAAAATTTGGGCTTCCAGACCAATTCTCAGTCCCCTACTTCCCCTGAGTTTCCATCTAATTGTCTTTTGAAATCAGAATAGTCACCTCTGCCCCTCCCTATCCCTAGCTTGTTTTAAGGCTCATAAAAGAATGCATCTGTGAACATAATTTGTAAAAGTGCCTCACAGAGGTAAGTTTCCCTCCACTACAATGGTGACGTTTCAGGCAGCCCCAGGGCTCTTAGAGCTTCAGGCTCCCCAGGGCTCCTGGACTCTCAAGCCTTCCTCCCAAGTCTGAGGAGAGGCACTTGCCTTACTTATGAAATGTAAGTGATAAAACACCCCCGTCCGTCATCAAGATAATAGTCCAGTGCAGACTTCTCAAAACTTGAAAGTCATGCCAGGAGACCCAAGGTGGGCAAAGTGTCTGAATTTCAGATGATGAGGTGGGGGCTGCTGCACCCGCTGTACTTACTCCCTCCGCTCGCTGCTGCTGCGGCCCCTGCTGTGTGCTGCAAACAGAGTGAGGAACAGCGGAGCTTTTAGTGCCTCTCCCTGAAAGGCCACAGCCCAAGTTCCTGGCTCAGCGCGACACACTCTGAGGTCAGCCCACACACTGGAGGCAGCGACAAACTAGGCACCGTCAGACAGTGAAGACGCACAGACCTGCGTGCGGTGACGCCAAGCTACCAGGGCGCCCACAGACGGCCACCCGGAGCCACCCAACCACGTGTGTTAGCCTCAAACCCGTGGCGTCTCCACCAGGGGGCACTGCTATCCCACAGAGGGGCCCAGTGAGCTGGACACCTTGGTTGGCAGCAGGAAACAGGGCACCACAGGGCCTTTTCTTTGATCTCACCCACACTGATGTCTCTACAGATTTGGTCCCCCCTTTCTTCTTTATATTGGGATAAAATTTATATAACATAAAATTTATCATTATAACCATTCTTAAGTACACCGCTCAGCAGCATTAAGCACTCTCACAGTGCTGTGCCACCATCACCACACTCCGTCTCCAAAACCTCACCATCCCAAACTGACACTCTGTCCCCAGGAGACACTACCTGCACCCCCCTCCCTACCCCCTACACCCACCTTCTACTTCTGTCTCTGTGGATCTGATGGCTCTGGGGACTCCCAGTGAGTGGGATCTCACAGGAGGTGTCCTTTTGTGTCTGGCTCATTTCACTGAGCATGGTGTCCTCAAGTTCATCCGTGTGGTAGCAGGTGTTAGAATTACCTCCCTTCACAAGGCTAGATAATACTCCCTTTTATGGATGGACTACATTTTGGCTATTGTGAATTATGCTGCTGTGAACAGGGTGTGCGCTTAACTGTGAGCCTCTGGTTTCAATTCTGTAGGAAACATGCCCAGAAGAGGAATTGCTAAATTGTGGGATGATTCTATGTTTAACTTTTTAAGATCTGCCATCTCATTTTCCACAGCCTGCCTTCTTCTTGAATCTCTCCTTTGCAGCCACCATTCTTGTTTCCTTCCCTCTTCCTTGGTTGCTATTTCTTTGTCTCCTCTTCTTCCTCCTGCCTTTTAAGTGCCAGGGTCTTTCTTCTTCTGTCTCTTCCTAAGTAGCCACGGCTCTGGCTCTGGCTGTCCCAAGCTGGCCTGGGCCTCTGTGGCTTTGGCAGCAGCCTCCTTTGGAATTTCCCCTTAGCCCCAGTGGCTCAGTTGAGATACCTGGTGCCTGGACAACCTCCTCCTGACTCCTTTCTGTCTTTTCTGCCACTGCCCCTAAAGGTGTCCTCATGTCTCTGCTTTTCATCCTCCTGGAAATGTAAACATTTTGGGACAGCCTCTTGGCCTGGGCTGGGGCTCCCTCCTTCTCCTGCATCTGGCCTCCATCAGAGGAGGCAGAGGTGGGAGCCAGGCCAGAGCTGGGGGCAGGGGTAGTGGCGGGCAGCTGCAGTACAGTCTGTCCCAGCTCCCTGTCAGGAGGTACACTGACAGAGGGGGTCTCATCCTTTACCTGGGAGCTCGTACCTTTCCATCAGCATATAAAGTTGCATAATTAAGTTTGTGAATTCATTGCAGAAAAAGTACTACACACCTCATTGCCAACTATCACTACAGTCACCTTCAAAGTACTCCCCTTGGGAAGCTGTGCACCAATACCAGTGCCTAGTCCACCCCTCAAAATACTTTTTCTAGGATGAGTTTGTGAAATTAATTGTCAGGGTATGTCTAACAACAGCACTGATGGCCATTCCAGGAAAAGAGTCTAAAAATTGCTTTGAAGGGTGAACTAGGCACTGGCATCAGTGCACGACTTCCCAAGGGGAGTGCCTTGAAGGTGACCATAGTGATATTCGGCAAAGAGGTATGTGGCACTTTTTCTAGGACGAATTTGTCAGGTCTCATAAAGACGAAAGCCAGTCCAACGGGGGACCTTTCCAGGCATTGACTAAACATGTATGCTGGCCCTGGCACCCAGAGAGAGGACGTGACACATGCATTCTCCTGCTTGCTAGACCTTGGGGAACCTTGGGGGATGGGCTCCCCCATCAAACCCAGACATGGAACATCTCAGGATTCCCATTTCTTCTGAAGGGCTCACCATGGGCCATTTTTCATAGCACATGGATAAACTTTTATTTTAAAAGCATAGTTATTTATCTTTTTGTCTATTAGAAAAAGACAACACACTAGAGCAACTTCAAGTGTAATGTTCCTCTGATCCCATTTTCTCATGTTAAAAAAAGGTGGCTTGATTTCAAACAAAATATCCAGGTAATCATTCACTGCATGGATCCTTCTCAAATGGGTGCTGGGTACAAAGACCTCCAGGCATGGCTGTGTCCCTGTCATGGCTTTTCACTAGCTTGGTACAGTGTTTTCAACCTTTTTTTAATCTCATGATAAAAGAGAACATATGGTTAAATGTCCATGGCACACTTAAATTGTGTTGATCAATAAAAAAAAGAGTTGACAAAAAAAAAGAATATACTTACTGTACTTTGAACTTCTATTGAAAATAATTTAATAATTTTTTAAAAATTTCATAGCATACCTAAGTTCCTCTCGCTGCACACCAGTGTGTCTTGGCACACTGGTTGAAAAATCACTGGCTTAGTGTGATCTTGGGGGCAAATTCCTAAAGCTCTCCAAGCCTCAGTTTTTCATCTCTAAAATGGACATAACACTGCTTTCTTGTGGAATTAGTGGGAAGGTAAAATGAGGGGATGTTTGGGCAGAACAACCTCTGATCAATAAAAGAAGATATTGCTGTATTTTTTTTTTGTTGTTGTTGTTTAGACACAACTCTGCGTCACTGACCACCCGAGAGAATTTTCACGCAACACTTGCTCTGTTACTCAGCTAGAGCACAGTGGTTTCATCATAACTCACAGCAACCTCAGACTCGTGGGCTCAAGTGATCCTCCTGCCTCAGCCTCCCAAATAGCTGGGACAGCTGCGTGTCACAATGCCCAGCTATTTTTTTCTATTTCTGGTAGAGAAGGTATCAGGGTCAGTCTGGTCTTGAACTCCTTACCTCAAGCAATCCTCCTGCCTCTGCTTCCCTGAGTGCTAGGATTACAGGTGTGAGCCACTGTACCCAGCCCGTTTTTACATTTTAAGAATACGGCTGTTTCTCCAAGCAAGTCTCTGACAGCCCCACATGGAATTTCACTGTCCCTTGTCCTCGTGGATCTAACTAGAGATGACAGATAAACCCACTCTTTACAATCAAGTATGACAGAAAGGTTCAGGCAGCAGGCTGGGAAAGAACTGAGAGGGGACAGGCAACCCTGTTCCAAGAGCATCAGGGAGGTTTATAGCTTCCTCTAGGGAGTGACAGTGAGTAAAGACCCAGGAGTGAGGAGGAGCTAGTTAGGCAGGCACTGCTGGTAAGAACATTGCTGGCAACAAAAGAACAGGACGTCCAGGAGTCTGCAGGCTGGAGAGCTGGTAGTGTCTTCAAACAACTGGCAAATGTTCCTTGGGCTGGAGGTGCAGAGGGCGGGAGTGGGTAGTGGTGGTGAATAAGTGTAGTGGATTTAATTGGCCAAACCAAGGATTTAATCTCAAAGTTTCCAACAGAGCGGGAGGAGAGAAGGCAGATGGTGCAGGGAGGGGCTACGATTAGCTTCCGGAAAGATTATTTAAGTTGCAGCAGAGCAGACATTGGCTTGGGCAGGGCAAGATGAAGCCTGGTGGACCAGCCAGGACACGCGTAAGAGTCACAGGATGGGCCACATGGTGACCTCCACCAAGGCGATGGCTGAAGGACAGAGAGATGTGCATAGTATCCAGGACCCTTCTGGGTTCCATGTATGCAGGACTTGGTGGGGCGTCCAGGCATCCAGCTCTGGTGACCAAGTGGATGATGATGACAGGGCTGCATGAAGAGGGGGCAGATCTGATGGGATGGGAGGCAGAGCCTTGTTCCAGACACCTGGGGCTTCCCGCTTTGCCCTGAGCTCACATTGCCCTCATTGCCAGCTTATCTACCCAACTGCCTACATCCTGCGGTTCCTCATTGCATAGGTTCACAAATCCTGGCGGGGCCCAGAACTCCTATGGTTGTTTACCCTGGACCTTCTATGACACCTGGGCCAATTCTTTCCCTGCTTGGACCTCAGTGTCCTCATCTATAAAATGACACAAGTGGATTTGCAAAACGCCCTTGATTGCTTCACTGTAATAGATCCTTCTTCCTTGGTTTAGTGAGCATTGTGAAATGCCACCCAGATTCCCAGTTGCTGGGAGAGGAGGGACTGCCAGCTCCCAGTTTGCTTCCTGAGCAGCCACCAGGCAATGACTGATTGACGTGGGGTATAAAGTGCCGGCAGTCTTAGTCCACTTCATCTGAGTCTGTTTCCCGTACCCAACAGGTGCCACTTGGATGTGTCTGTCCTTGTTAGAGCTGGAGCTGAACTGTGTTTGTGAGGCCTCTTCTTAGCCTCTGCCCCCCTTAGTGCACCCCTCCCAGATCTCTAACCCCCAACACGCACCCAGCAAGAGCTTCCCAGGAGCAGGCTGGAGGCTGTCACGAAGGTCTTTGCCAAGACCTTGTCCCCAGCCATGTACCTCAGGGCCTGGCATTAACCATGCCCTGACTCCATCCAGGGATCTCAGATGTTCAGGGATTGGCCTCATCTGAGCCAGGCATTTGGAGAAGTGCACTGAGAGCAGAGGGTAAGGTTGCAGGCTGTCACGGCAAACTGGGTTTGAGTCCCAACTCTGTCGTGGCAGAGACTTAGGCTTGTCAGTCTGGCTTTCTAGGCTGTTTGGCTTCAATCAGTCTCCATCCCTCCCTCTTTTCTTTCTGTCCCTTTCTTCCTTTTATTAATTCATCACCCATTGATCCACCCTTCTACTTATCCTTCTTTCCTTCCTTCTCATATATTCACTCATTTACTCATCCATCAGTCCGTCCATCTGTCCAGCCATCATCCAATGTTCATCTTTCTTCCTTTTTTCCTTGTATGGGTATTCATTTATAATTCATCCATCACCTATCCATCCATCTTTCCTTTCTTCTTTTTTTTTCTTCCTTCCACTCATCTATCCACCCACACCTGCCCTCTGCTCATTCACCCATCCCGTCCATCCGTCCATCCATCCATCCATCCATCTATCCTCCTCATCTATTTGTTCATCCATTGACTCATCCATCCACCCCTACCTACAACCTTCCATCTCTCTTCTTATTCTAGAAGACATCTCAGTTCCCTCATCTGTCAAACAAAATAACAAATACTTTCCAAGTTCTGTTGGGAGATCCCTGAGATAATGTACGTAAACCTCATGGCAAACTGCAGTAGCTAAGCAAAGGGTACTTGCTGCCACTGTAGTCACCACCTCCTGCCTGGCTCAGCAGTCAGACACCTGCCTGTTCATCGCCCATGGTGAAATAGAAGTCTGGGTTCTCAGGCCTCCAGGGTTCCCTGCTGTTCTTGGTGGCAGGGGCTGCAGCTCCAGAGTCAAAGTGCTGGACACATGACTTGGGCTCAGAGCCTGGAGAAAAGAGGGACAAGGTGTCAGGGCCAACCTGAGAGGGCTGAGGAAGCCTGGGCCCGAGTCCTGCACTTGCTGCTGCTATCCTGGGACCTATCTTCTCATTTATAAAATGGGTCAGCAGGGGGAAGATGGTTTCAATGATCTGGTAGCCAAGATGCATGCCACCTTTCCCTTACCCCAGTCTATAGACAGACATTGTGAGTCAATCACGAGGTTCTTTCCTGCTTAGCCATTTGTTCCCTCAGAATTCTTCCCAGCACACCATCTCCAGCAGCCACTGCCAGTTGATCCAAGTTGATTCATGAGATAAATACCAATTTTTTATGCTTGCTCTAGCAAAACTTCATTTGATAGGTGGTGCTGTTTGGCCCACAGAAGAAATGCAAGTGTTGGATGCTGACATTTGGAGAAGAGTCCCTACCAGTGGGACTCCAGGCTACCTCTGTGTCTTGGGAGAGGATAGGATGGGAAGCAGAGTGTAGGGAGCCATGTCCCTTAGGATCCAGACACAGAGGAGGGGACAATCACTCCTCCTCAAGAAAAGGGCTTAGTCTAAGAGTACACATCAAGCTGGGGCATCCTATTGACATGGAGGCAAGGAAGGTGTCCAAAATTGTCCAAGGACCTGGGGCTAATGCTTAAGATGTGATGAACCCCTTCAGCCTAACCAAAGTCCAGAAAGGTGGGCAGAGTCACACCCACCTCCTGGGTGAAGAAACTGAGGCTTAGAAATGTGTTTTCCCCAAACTTGTGCAAATACTAGTGGCAGGTCCTGGAAGGAACAGTCTGGTTGATCCCCAAAGCCCTTGTTTTCTCCTCTGTTCTGTACCTTTGGCACTCCAAGTTCAACAGAGAGACAGGCCATGGGAAGGAGAAACAGTAGCTTGGAGGACCATCCTCCAGACAGGAAATGGAAAGCCCAAGACATTCACTCAGAAGTGATAAATTCTGCTCCATACCTCTTACCCCCAACCCTTCGATGGGATGCATTTTGGAGCTCACGGTGTTTCAGGTTTGGAAAGAGCATGCGATGCTCCTCCTACTCTTGTGCCTCACTCCAGCAAGACTGGGCAGGGAGCAGTCCTGTAACTGTATACCATAAACATCTTTTATGGTGAGAGATGCTCCTATTCACACTAAGTGGGATCGAGCTTAAAACTCCAGGGAGCATCAAGTCGGCCTGTGTTGAGGTTGCAGCCAAATGAGAGGCCACCAATGCTTTTGATTTCTTGACCGTTTGGGATTTTGGAATTGGGGACTTGGAATAAAGTCAAATGCTCCACAACACTCGTTATGGGCAGAACATGGTGTCAGCTCCTTAGCTTGGGTCAGGAAGTCACCATAGTCACTGCCCCAGGCTGCTATTTCTCTTCCCCATGCTATTTCTCTTTCCCATGGCTTTCAAGTTCTCTCCCCATTGAACTTGAAATCCCAAAGGCACAATACAGAGGAGAAAACAAGGGCTTTGGGGATCAACCAGACTGTTCCTTCCAGGACCTGCCACTAGCATTTGCACAAGTTTGAGGAAAACACCTTTCTGAGCCTTAGTTTCTTCACCCAAGAGGTGGGTGTGACTCTGCCCACCTTTCTGGGCTTTGGTAAGGATGAAGGGGTTCATCACATCTTAAGCATAGGGTGCTTGGACGATTTTGGACATGTCCTTGCCTCCATGTCAATAGGATGTCCTGGCTTGATGTGGGGTCTTGGACTGAGCTCTTTTCTGGAGGAGGAATGATTGTACCCTGCTCTGTGCCCTGGCCCCTTACACCACAGTTAGAGCATGTCACCTCCTGCTTGTTAGAGTTTCTATGGCAGTTCCCTGCCACCTACAGGAAGAGGCCCAAGTTGTGACCCCTTTGTAACAATGAAAATACATCACGGCATTAGAAAGGTTGAGAACCACTGGTCTAGAGTGATCTCAGTGGAAGGAACATAGAGTGACCTCAATGGGGAGCGCCTAGGGTGATCTCAATGAAGAGTGCCTAGGGTGATCTCAATGAAGAGCGCCTAGGGTGAGCTCAATGGAGAGCGTCTAGCTTGATCTCAATGGAGAGCACCTAGGGTGATCTCAATGGAGAGTGCCTACGGTGAGCACAAGGAGGTGAGTGTTGATGACAGACAGGGAATAGATTGGAGGTGGAGACACATATGCCCACTGCCCACTATGTTCATAGTAAGAGCAGTAACTGCCTGAGGTGGGCAGAGATGGGGGTGGGAATCAGACAGCAGATGTCTTTGGATAGTGCCACGTGCAGCCCCTGTTCACTGACCCTGACCTCATGTTTCAGTTTGCTGGGGATAGGCCCAGTTTATGCTGCTGAGCCAGAGTAATTATTAACTATACCCCACTCCAAAGGGTGTGGGTTGGGAGATAACATTTTGTAGCCACCTGCTTACAACTCCTGCTGCTAGCGGAGGGGAAGGGGGTGATGCAGCTGGCACCTATCCTGATGTGGGTGAGAAGACAGAGGGCACAGGGAGGGAGCAGTCTGTATCCACTTCCTGGACCCTCTCCTCCCCACCATGTACATACAAATGTTGCCCCAAGTTTTGGGAGCCTGAAGCTTATACAATTTTGGGGGGCCTTCTTTAAGAAAAGAAATACAAAATTATAATACAGAACCACTGGGGCCTCTAGGAGGTACCAAAAATGGTAGAAACAAATACACTTTATAAATAGATGAATGAAAAGGAGCTACATGAGCACATGCCTGTGTAGAAAACAACAACAACAGCAACACAAAAGGGATTGCAAAACAGTCTGGCAGTTCCTCAAAAAGTAAAGCATAGAGTTACCATATGACCCAGCAATCCTTCTCCTAGGTAACCACTCAGGAGAACAGAAGGCATACATCCATACAAACGCCTGCACACAATTATTCACAGCAGCGCTATGCACAATAGCCAAAAGGTAGAAACATCCCAATGTGGTGGGTCTATACTATGGAATATTATTCAGACTTAAAAGGAAGGATGTGCTGGCACAGGCTACAACATGGATGAAGTGAGAAAATATGTTAAGTCAAAGTGGCCAGTCAAAAAGCCACATATGAATCCAATCCCATTTATATGAAATGTTCAGAGTGGGCAAATTAGTGGTATTATAAGGGCATGGGGGGCAATGGAGTTGGGAACAGCTAAAGAACACAGAGTTTACCCTCAATCTATAATAAGAAATTACAAAATGGAAATAAAAAAGAATATGGATTTCTTTTGAGGATGATGGAAATGTTCTACAGCTGCCTTTGGTGATGTTTGCACAAGTCTGTGAGTGTATTGAAAACTATTTAAATGGATGAAGTGCATGGTGTGTGAATTACAGCTCAATAAAACTGCTGCCAAAAGCGTTTCTGGGGCAGGTGCACCCAGGGTGGCTGAATGAACAAGTGGACAGCTGAATGGATGGGAAGTGCTCATACAATTTGGGGGAGGGACTTCTTTAAGAAAAGAAATACTTCAGTTACATTCACTTCAAGGTAAATACACCCCTGATGCCACCTTGTATCTACAGGTGAACAGCTAGACAGTGCTGAGTCAATGCCAAGGGTTCCCCCATTCCTGGCTTCCCAGCTACCCTCCAGGCTGGTTGGACAGGCTCCGTTATGGCCTTGTATGCCTTGCATCTCTTCTCCTCCTCACCCTGAAGCCAAAGCATCATCTATGACTCAGGGAAATGTGAGAAGGAAACAAGAAGGCTGTGAAGGAGGAGGAGAGCGAGATGTCGAGATGGCAGGGGACTCTGGAGGCTGGTGGGAGCTTCAGGGAGAGGGGCAGTCCATCAGGTACCCTGGGGCCACAAGAGGGGCTGCAGAGTCTGCTTGCTCCACTGGGCAGGGCCTGTGGAGGCCAGACGCACCTCAGAGTCCGTACAAGCAAAGGCAGAATCTCATGCTTTGTATCTGTGAACCCTCCAGTCTGAGATCCAAGGCTAAAGATGAAAAGCCAGGGCTGAGTTTAGTTTTCATGCTGTACTGAGCTGGACACAGAGCCAGTGTCTATAAATTTACTGGTGAATGAATAGATGAGTAGATAAATGGATGGTTGGTTGGATGGATAGATGGATGGGTGGATAGACAGATGAGTAGACAGATGAAGGAAGCTTCTGACCCAGAAATAGGCTGAGCTTGACCTGATGACAGATTCAACTTTCATCTTGGTTTTACAGATTAAGCCCCAAATTTTATGTCACAGACTGAGCCCTGCCCTGGTGTCATAGGCTAAGCCCTAATGCTGGTGTCATAGGTTGAGCCCTGTCCCACCCTAGACCTGGGGTCTTTGGTTAAGCCCCGATTCCAGTGTCATAGACTGAGCCTTGTCAATTGCCAACTATAATCGGCACCAAACAATTACCAACAATATTTGTCACCAATCCTTTGAATAACATTCAGAGTCCTTTCTAGTCAGTCCTCTCAGCTCCTCCTCACACACTGAGTCCCCAACTTGCCATTCCCTTGAGAGTCTCTGTGCTGTCCCACTACTGTTTCTCACCCTTCCTGTCTGGCAACTGAGAGCTCTTGCATCCCCTGCAGACAGTTTTAGCCAGAGGACTTTGGATTGCCCTGCTTTCCTTATCTACCCCTCAGTATATTGTAATTACCTTACTTACCCTCTTGTAAACCAAGACTCTGCAAACTATGGCCCACGGGCCAAATCCAGGTCACTGCCTGATTTTGTAAGTAAAATTTTATTGGCACAGTCATGCCATTCATGCACTTATTTTCTATGACTGCTGTTGTGTGCAGAGTTCAGTCTCATGGTCTTTCAGTTGCATCAAAAAACATATGGCCTGCAAAACCTTAGGTATTTACTCTTTAACCCTTTATAGAAAAGTTTTGCTGACCCTTGCTCTAGGGCATGAAGTTTTTGAGGGCAAGGACTCTATCTGGCCTGATTTGCATCCCAAGGCCCAAGAAGTAAAATCTGATATTTATCAATTACTTTCCATATGCTTGTCTTAGTGCCAAAGATTTTACATCTGTCTATCCTCACAACAACTCTCGGAGTCCTCACTTTTTAGAAGAATAAACTGAGGCTGAGAGAGGTGCACTGACTTTACCAAGGTCACACCAGGCTAGTGTAGGGCAGAGCTGGAATTTGAACCCAGGCATTATCAAATTCAAAACAAGGGCTCAAGACCACCAGGCCATCTCATGCTGTACTGAGCTGGGCACAAAGCCAGTGTCTATAAATTTACTGGTGAATGAATAGATGAGTGGATAAATGGACAGTTGGTTGGATGGATAGACGGATGGGTGGATAGACAGATGAGTAGACAGATGAAGGATAATTGGATGTGTGGATAGATGAGTGGATAGATGAATGGATGGATGGTTGGATAGGTGGATGAGAGGATGGATGGATGGGAAGACAGTTGGCTGGCTGCATAGTTAGATGGATGAATGAGCAGATACTTGGACAGATAGGTGACTTGACAAAGTCCAGAGACGATGATAATTTACATCCAGGAGATAGAATTCTGAGGGGATGAGGGTGAGAGATATGGAAGGAAGGGATGGTAGAAGAATTGTGGCAGAGAAGCCAGTCAGGTAGGAAACCAAGATGAGACACAGTATGTACTCATAATACAAGAACTGATTACAGGTTTAGTGAATGAATGAAAAACTGAAGCCAGGATGGGTAACCAGAGCAGCTGAGGGGGATGGTGAACTGGGCCCTGCTGCAGGGAATGTTGCTGAAGTTCCAACCCTTCTCTTACAAGACTTGCCTGCCTCCCTGAGTCAAACCACACCTTTCCCCAGCAGGAGGTGCCCAGCCAGCCAATGGCAGAGCCCAAGAGGGGCACAAAGAAGCCATTCTTCCCAGCTCTCCAGGGCTAGAGGCAGGAGGGACACTCTTGAGGAGCAAGTGACTCTCCCAGGAACGTTAAGCTAGCAGAGGCCTCAGGTAAAGAATCTCAGCTGAGATACTGCATTTTGCATTCTGCTCTCCAAGGAGCCACCATTAGCCTGGACTCAGGACCCAGGCAGCCTCCTCTACCAGTCCCCACAGCAGCAGCCATAAAAGGGCTTAAGAGTCACTGTTGGTCCCCACAGCACACTCCTCCACCTGCCAGCCTATAAATCACAGCCTCAGTCTGCCTGAGCTGGGAGACAGGGTGGGCTGAGCAGCCACGAGCAGTGCACATCTTCGTCAAGACTCGCCTCACGGGGGGACACCTTGGTGATCCACGGGGGATGCCCTAATTCTTCAGGATCACCATCTTCCCACGGATCTAAAACCCTCCACAGGTGCTCAGGTTGTTCACAGCTTTTTATGCCAGTCAGGACATATCACCAGGACAGACTCACATAGAACTGGCTTCAAATCCTGGCTTCTTGGGCATGTGTTTGCTTTGCAACCTTGAGTATGCTCAGCCTCTCTGAGCCAACTTCAAGAGGGCTCAACAACTGGCGGCAGCTTCCCTTACTGTGACTTCTCTTCTTGACTGCATCTTAGCTCAGGCCACCCTCTGTGTCCCTAGCCTCTGGGTCCTCTGCTGCTTCTGCCTGCTCTCACCCAGCATGGTATCTGCTACACAGTAAGCCTTCAAGGAGAGTTAGTGGAGTGAACAGCCCAAGGAATCCTCATATCGGCCCCTCCGTCAGGAAATTCACTGCTAGCTGGAAAAAGTATTTGCTTGTCACAGGCAGCAGTGGCAGGACTTGTCAAGGCTGAGTGGTATGGCTGGTCTGACTGGGGGTGGGAGGGGTCCTGTGGGCAGAGGGTATGGAGGATGGGGAAGCCCAGGAGGCAGCCAGTGTGTGAGCAGCTCCTGTGACAGTCTCCCACACTGTCTCCCCCTTGCCTTGGGTAGCTGGACACCATCTGCTTATCTTCAAGGGCTAAACTCTTCCTAAAATTTAGGTAGAAGTATCTCTTTGCAACACCCGGGCCTTGGGCGATATAATACAAAGGCCTGTCTGCTTCTCATAGAGGCAAACTGAGGCCTCAGTGCCCTAGGTTGGGGGACTGGGCGCTGGGCAATGTGTGTGCATGTGTGTTTGGGGGCAGTGTCTGCCGATGAGTCCCAAGTCTCTCCTTTTGCTGCCACTTTGAGCCTCCAATCCTGTAGCTGATCCAAGAACCCAGAGCATCTGGGAGACCCTTTCCCCCCAAGGAACACAGGGGCTGCCTGTAGGGAGTTCAGCACCTGAGTTGAGAGGGCACATGATCCTTTCCTAAATTTACCTCCTGAGACAAGTTTCTGGCCAAGTCTGGGTAGACATTTCTTCTGAGAAAAGAGGTAGCCCACAGAGCTGGTGAAGTTCCAAGGGCCCTGAGGGGTCAGGGTCATGGAATCCAGGGTTAGCGCAGGCAGTCCGTGCCCCAGCCAAGAAAAGGCTCCTGTGAGAGACGGTGAGCAGGATGTCCAGGAACCCTTGCCTGGGTGTATGCTGCCCCTTACCTCTCTTGAAGGCCCACCGCTTCAGCCACAGCTTGGAGAGGGCTGGCCAGGAGTGGTTGAGCACCGAATCGGCCATGGGGGCTGTGCGTGTGTGCATGTGAGAGTGTGAGCACGCAGAGGGATGCTGGAACAGCCGCTGGGCTGGGGATTCCTGCCAGGACTGACTGCCAGTGAGGGGCGGAGACTGCCCTCAGGGTCTGCCAGATGTATCAGCTGATGGGAGACCAGGGCTGGTTCAGGGGAACTGGGGCTTCTGCCTGGGGGAGACTCAGGGACCTGTGGCTTGTGGGGGAGGCCAAGCCCTTGGCTGGACAGAACATTCTCTGGAAAAAACAAGAACAACCTTGGTCTCCAGGGTATCCTGGGTGAGTGTGGATGTCTTGAGTGTTTGTGTGTGTGTGTGCATGCCATTATCTCTGCGTGTTTGACAGTGCATTTATATGTCAGCATATAGAGTGTTTTCAAGTCTGTGAGTATGTTTGAGTGCAAGTCCTTTTTTTTTTCATTTTGAGACAGAGTCTTGCTCTAACACCTGGGCTGGTGCAGTGGCATCAGCCTAGCTCTCTATGGCCTCAAACTCCTGGGCTCAAGTGGTCCTCCTGTCTCAGCCCCCAAGTAGCTGGGACTACAGGTGCCTGCCACCATGTTCAGTTAATTTTTCTACTTTTTGTACAGATGGGGTTTCACTCTTGCTCAGGCTGGTCTTGAACTCTTAACCTTAGATAATACTCCCAACTTGGCCTTCCAGAATGCTAGGATTATAGGCATGAGCCACCATGCATGGCTTCTGCATGCAAGTCTTAACTGTCAACTTGTTTATGTGAGAGTATAATTGAGTTTCTAGGTCAGTGATTTTCAATGGACGTGCCACAGCACACTGGTGTGCCATGAGAGGATCTTAGGTGTGCTGTGAAAAATTTTAAAGATTGTTAATTAAGTGATTTTTCTAAAGCATTTCAAAGCACAGTAAGTATATTCTTTTTTTACTCTTTTCTTTTTGATCAACATAATTTAAATGTGCCCTGGAAGTTTAATTATGTGTTCAAGTGTGCCATGAGATATTAAAGGTTGAAAAACACTGATCTAGGCTCGGCGCCTGTGGCTCAGTGAGCTAAGGCGTCAGCCACGTACACCTGAGCTGGCGGGTTTGAATCCAGCCCAGGCCCACCAAACAACAATGACGGCTGCAACCAAAAAATGGCCAGGCATTGTGGCAGGCACCTGTAATCCCAGCTACTTGGGAGGCGGAGGCGGGAGACTCGCTTGAGCCCAGGAACTGGAGGTTGCTATGAGCTGTGATGCCACTGCACTCTATACAGGGGGCCAGGTTGAGGCTCTGTCTCAAAAAAAAAAAAAAAAAGATTCAATTAGCAAGTTTGTATCCTAGGTGATTCTAATGCACAGCAAAGTGTAAGAATTAAGTTATTTGGTTAAGCACATAATCTTCAGTAGAAGGAAACTTGAGTTCAAATACTTACTAGAATTGTGTTGAACAACTAGCTTTCCTATCACTATTTCTAATCTATTAAAAAGGGGAAGAACCATCCAGAACTCAAGTGATTGTTGTAAGGATTAAAGCTGATGACAGGCTCGGCGCCTGTGACTCAGTGGGCTAAGGCGCCAGCCATGTACACCTGAGCTGGCGGGTTCGAATCCAGCCTGTGCCAGTCAAACAACAATGAAGGCTGCAACCAAAAAATGGCTGGGCATTGTGGCGGGCGCCTGTTGTCCCTGCTACTTGGAAGGTGGAGGCAAGAGACTCGCTTGAGCCCAGGAATTGGAGGTTGCTGTGAGCTGTGATGCCACAGCACTCTATCCAGGGTGACAGCTTGAGGCTCTGTCCCCCCAAAAAAAAAAACGCTGATGACAATGTGAAATGTTTAGTACAACTCCTGGAACATTTAATAACCATTAAATGAATTCATTCATTCAACATTTATTAAACACTTATGTAGTATCAGGAGAGGAGGAACATCCCATTAATTTATTAAGCATTAATAAATATGGCAACTCTGCAATGGTGTCATGAGAACATATAATCAGGGGATTCTATCCTACCTGGGAAGTCTACCCTGAATGACCAACAGAAATTAACATGAAAAGGAAAGGAAGAACATTTCCAAGTAGAGGAAGTATCATAACCAAAGCCAGGTACCTGAAGCAGGAAAACAGAAAGGAGGGCAGGATGAGTGGGGGAGAAAGAGAATGCTGGAAAGCACTAGGTAGAGAGTGGAGATGAGGCTAGAAAGGCAAACAGCCTCAATTCATGCACAGCTGAATTGAGGCATGTTAACAGTTTCAGTTTATTTTAAAAACAAGGAGAAGCCACTGAGGATCTTAACTGTGAAGATAACACTCTTTGTCTTTCAACAATCTGCATTTTGAAAAAGTTACTCAGTCTGGTGTAGAAAACTACAGAGGCAGACGATAGTAGATGCAGGAAGACTATAATCAAGAGGCTGCTAACACAGTCCAGAGGACAGTGGCTACAGCCAGAGGAGTATTGTTGAAAATGAAGAGTAGACAGGCTCGGCACCCATAACTCAGTGGTTAGGGCACCGGCCACATACACTGGGGCTGGCAGGTTCGAAACCTGGCCCATGCCTGCTAAAGAACAATGATAACTACAACAAAAAGATAGCCCGGTGATGTGGCGGGTGCCTGTAGTCCCAGCTACTTGGGAGGCTGAGGCAGGAGAATCACTTGAGCCCAAGAGTTTGAGGTTGCTGGAGCTGTGACACCATGGCACTCTACCCAGGGCGACATAATGAAATTCTGTCTAAAAAAAAAAAAAAAAAAGAAAAAAAAATGAAGAGTAGACAGATTTAAGTGATACTCAGGAGAACCTATGAGAGACTGAGTATGAGGTAGGAGAGAAAGGAATTGTCAAACTTCAACTCCTATGGAAAGGGGTGCATGGGGATATTACCCATGAAGTTAAATGCAATAAAAGGAGGTATCTACTTTTCTTCTTGGGGATGGAGGTGTGGTGGGGTATATCATGAAGTTCAAATACGTGACTAGGAGTAGTTATTCCCAATTACAGGGTTGATTTATACAAAACTTACTCCTTGGTATGGAGGTAAAGTGTACCTGTGTTTACTTTACTGGTTCTCATAGACATAAAAGAACAGGTTTCTGCAAGAGGGTAAAGTAGATCTGCATAAAATTCCATTAGGTTCCTTTCCTTTACACAATCTCCAAAAGAATCCTTTATGACTATAGTTTAATGTTGCCTCAAGAATTTAAAACCCCAGCGGATAAGTCATTTTTAAACTTTAAAATAGTAACATTTGTGCTAAGGAATAAGACAGGGAGCCAAACAACAACAAAAAACCTGTAAACTCCAAAAGGAATCTCAAAGCATCTGATTTTCAAGCCATCACCAGAACATGACTGGGTTTTACAGTGACGGGCAAGTTTGGAGCATTTTCATTAAATTATTTATTTTCCAGGACGGAGACATGCTATGCAGAAAAATCACTCACAGAATCCAACTCTTTTAAGATTGTCATCACACAAATAATTCCCTAGTTTGATATACAAAAAAAACTAGTTAGCAACTTACAATTAAGTTACTACTGGCATAGCACAGTTAGGGCAGATATGATAATACTGGTCTCCTTCATTACCAATCACAGGTATTCAGTCAGATCCCAAGAACTTTCTGCAAGCTCTATCGGAAACCTTCCTGTCTCTACGGGTTTAGAAAAACAAGCCTGCAGGAGCCCCCGCTGGGGGTTTGAGTTTTATCAAACACCTGCCCCACCCACCGCACACACAATAACCTTCCATTCCAGAACGGTAGCTCCTGTCAGGGAAGGACGCTGGGAGGCAGGGCCCTGATGAGTGACCGATGTTACCGGAGCCGGAGGCCAGAACGGAGGGCAGCTGTCCCACCCAGTCCTGGGGCAGCGTCCAATTTCCCCAAAGGAACCAAGATCTCCGGCACGGCAATCCGAGCTTCCGAGCCGGCGCGGGGGGCTCTCCCTCCGCAGCTGACTCGGATCCCGGGCTCTCGCCGGCTGCAGGCCTCTCCGGGGACTCCGGCCTCTCGGATCCGCTCCCCGGAGCTCTCCGCTCGCCCGGCCCGCCCGGCCCGCGGCCGGCAGGCGCGTCACCAGGCAACAGTCGCCGGTCCGGACAGCGCCGCAGGCCTAGCCCCGGCGCGGCTCCTTCCCCATCCCCTCCCCGCCGGGCAGGGAGGTCGCTCGAGCCGACCGCCGGTCACTCACCTCGTCCCTCTCCTCGTCCCTCTCTTCCAGGGAGGGGCGGTGCTGGAGCTCGTCCCCCGCCCCCCTAAACGCCGCCCGGCAATTCCAGCTCAGCCTTCGCGCTTGGCCGCCGCAGCTGCCTCACTCCATAGCCTTCGCCGCCCCCGCGGCCGCCAAGGCTGGAGCTGGAGGAGGGGAGGGGGAGGGGAGGGGAGGGACTGGGGACCAAGAGTAAGGGAGGGGGAAGAAGCCCGAAAGACCTGCCGGCTAGGGCATGACGTCACTTCCTGCAGGTTCGGAAGGGGCGGGGCCAGGCCGTCCCTCCGCCCCTGAGCGTCAGGTGGGGGCGGGGTCACTGGGCTGGAGGTGGAAGCCGCGCCGGAGCCTCTGGGCTTATGGCGGTTCTTTTGACTCCGCGGTTCCGTAACCTTGACAGCCAGGAGGAGCTTCCGGGCTCAGGACGGAATGAGACATGTTCCATGAACCCTAGTGGTGGCTTCTGCCGGAAAAGGAGGACAGGTAGCCCTATAGATCCTAGCTAATGGGTAGCAAAATGGGTGGACAGCGGAGGTGGTTGGGACGCTGCAAAGAGGAGTTCTGGGGGCCCCGCCCCTTCCCTAACTCCGTCCCCTTCCGGGGCCACCTGTTCTAGGTTCTGGACTCCGGACCCCATATTCAGCCTTTCAAGGGTTTAGTCAAGGGAAGCGATTTTGGAGAAACTTTTCAAACTTTAATATGCCAACGAATCACCTGGGGATCTTGTTAAAATGCAAATTATAATTCTGGCGTGTGGTTTGATAATCTGCATTTCTAATAAATTCCCAGATGTTAATGTGGCTAGTCCCTAGGCAACTCTTAGAACAATAAGGGGTTAAAGTCTAGAAGGCAAATTCCATGAACTAGAAGACTATTTTTTAACCTAATGCACTTGTTTAATGAAGGGTAGAGAGACAGATTATCCACAGAAAATAATCTCCACCTTTTATAGCATCTCAGCACACCCCCAACACCTCCTGTACCACATCACTCCTCATCACCCACCCACCCCCAGGTCCCGCCTCCCCCTCCTCTGTCTCTGCTTTGTCCACGGTGTCTGGGGCTAAGATTTCTAGAGTGGACAGACGAACAGCTTCTGTTGCAAAAGGAATTTGAGGATGACTGATTTTTATTTCTGACTTTGTAATAAACATCAGACTGTTATGTAAAATTGGGCATACTTCTTCCAGTTATCCATAGTCTAGGGAGAAGAGAGCTTAAATTCTTGGGTTCTATTCTCCTAAATATCTAGAGCAACATTATAAATGACTAAACTGGCTCGGCGCCTGTGGCTCAGCGGGCTAAGGCGCCAGCCATGTACACCTGAGCTGGCCGGTTCGAATCCAGCCTGGGCCCGCCAAACAACAATGACGGCTGCAACCAAAAAAAAAGAAAAAAAAAATGACCGGGCATTGTGACGGGCGCCTGTAGTCCCAGCTACTTGGGAGGTAGAGACAAGAGACTCACTTGAGCCCAGGAATTGGAGGTTGCTGTGAGCTGTGATGCCACAGCACTCTATCCAGGGTGACAGCTTGAGGCTCTGTCTCAAAATAAATAAATAAATAAAACGTCTAAACTTATTCCTTTATCACAACTAAAAAGAAAAAAAAAATTTAGAGGGTCTTAGCCTATCACCCTGGGGTTGAATGCTGTGGCATCATCGTAGCTCACAGAAACCCCAAACTCGGGGTGGCGCCTATGGCTCAAAGGAGTGGGGCGCGGAACCCATATGCCAGAGGTGGCAGGTTCAAACCCAGCCCTGGCCAAAAACTGCAAAGAAAAAAAAAAAAAAGAAAGAAAGAAAAGAAAGAAACCCCAAACTCCTGCCTAAGCTATTGCCTCAACCTCCTGAGTAGCTGAGACTACAGGCGCCCACCCGACTCCCGGCTGTTTTTATTTTTTTGGTAGAGACCCAAGTCTCATTGCTCTTGCTCAGGCTGCCCTCAAACTCCTGAGCTCAAGCAATCCGCCCGACTTGGCCTCCCAGAGTGCTAGGATTACACTGACACCTAAGATTACACCAGACTGTGAGCTGCGATGCCTAGCCTAAAAACTTCTTAATTAAAATTTACTAGAATGTGGGAAACAAACTACTAATTGTGGATTCCTTTTGTGAGGTGATGAAATGATTACAGTAATGGTTGCACAACTTTGTGAATACTAAAAGCACTGAATTGTACACTTTTAAAATGATAAATTTTATGGTATATTAATTATATCTAAGTAGTTTTTGCTATCTCCAATTAATTTTTTAAAAGAAATTTATGGCTGGGTTGCACTGGCTCACACCTATAATCCTAGAATTCGGGGAAGTGGAAAGTACTAGGATTGCTTGAGATCAGGAGTTCAAGACTAGCTTGAACAAGAGTGAGACCCCATTCCTCCTGAAAATAGAAGAATTAATCAGGTATGATGGTACATGCATGTAGACCCAGCTGCTCAGGAGGCTGAGGCAAGAGGATCCCTTGAGTTGAGGTTGCTGTAATCTACACTGAAGTCACTACATTCTACTAGCTTGAGCAACAGAGGGAGGTGCAGTTTCAAAAAATATATACACACACACACAAACATATATAGTATAATTTATATACACACTATAAAAATTTAGAAACAAAATAAAATGAACATCCTTTTTCATCAGCCACCTGAATAATCAGTCCTACATCTCAAAGATTAATAGTTTGAAGTTTATCCTTCCTTATCTTTATATTGATTTACATACATTTGTATGTAGACTGGGAATTCATTTTTTTTTTTTTTTTGAGACAGAGTCTCACTATGTTGCCCTCGATAGAACGCTGTAAGGTCACAGCTCACAGCAACCTCCAACTCCTGGGCTTAAACGATTCTCTTGCCTCAGCCTCCCAAGTAGCTGGGACTACACAGTGTCCGCCACAATGACCAGCTATTTTCTTGTTGCAGTTGTCATTGTTGGTTAGCTGGCTGGGCAGGGCTCGAACTTGACAGCCTTGGTGCATGTGGCTGGTGCCATAAACACTGTTATGGGCGCTGAGTCAACTGGGAATTCATTTTAACTTACATAGGATCATAGTATAAAAATTGTTCTGTTCAGCTTGATAGTTTTTTATTTTTCCTACTTAATGAGATCCTCCTATGTTATAAACATAGCTCTACTTCACTCTTTCTAATGTCTGCCTGCTCGCCTGCAGTAAGGCTATACATGATTTATTTAACTATTCTCCAAGTAATAGACATTTTGGTTATTTCCAGGTTTTCATTGTTTATCAGCAAACTTTTTTTTAACAAGAACAAGGACAAATTGATTAGTTTTATTGAGTTCCCTGCCTTGCTCTCTTTAATGAAGAACTTGCCATTGGTCAGAAAGCCAAAAAAATTAAAAAAGCAAAGACCCAGGTGAAGCTTGGTAAAAATCAAGATTCAAATATATTTGCGTACCTTTAATTGTATCCTGAAGTAATATTCTAGAAAATTAAGTATAACTAGTTGTTAATCTTGTAAGAAGGGTGTATAGGTTCACATAATAATATATTTCACATCAGTAAAGCAAATTCCTAGGTTTGCTCTGTTTTTATTGGCAGACCAATATGGTACAATGTTACAAATATGTTATAGTTTACATAAGATGAAAGATGAAACTTAGGAAAGGTACCAGCAGCAGATATACTTTTAAAACTAGAAAACTCTTATATGTTTGTGTAATCTAAATTTGTTAGAAACATTTTTTTTTTCCAGGATGCTCTGTTCGTTTTCAAGCTACTCAGTTATGGGATGGTATTGTTCACTCCCTTCATACCCATGTGGAAATAAAAAGAAGGAGGCATCATTTACGAACATACAAAGACTGCTTTACTGGTTCTGATGCTGTTGATGTGGTATTAAGTCATCTTATGCAGAGCACGTGCTTAAGTAGCAATGCTATCTCTCGTCTTAAAGGAGTTCGTCTTTGCCAAGTTCTAATGAATCATAAAGTATTCGAACCAGTAGGAGTAAAGCTGTTCAAAAATGAAAAGGAATTAGAATTTGAAGATTCCAACAATAGTCTCTACAGGTTTCTAGACAATGAATCGTCTTATATTTTTCGCAAAAGAAAAAAGGATACTGAGAATGGGTTCATAAATGAAACCAAACCAAAGGAATCTTTAAGGTTAGTGTTAACCAAGATACTGCGTTATGCTGTGTTTAGTCCTTGGAAGAACTGTTGTCCTTGAGCTTAATTTGAATGTTATACTTTCCATTTTTCTCAGAAGTCAAACAAATAGCTGTGTAAAAATTAAACCACATCTGCATTTGCTCTAGAGCTGTTGTGGAAGACATTATCAGACAAACCTTTCAGGGTTTACTCCAGGAATGTTATGTCCTCTGAGAAACTGATATACTTTAAAACTTTGAAAAATGACTTAGCCAATGTAATCACAACCAAAATTCTTTGGAAACTCAGAGCAATAATTTCCTATTCCATCATAGCAATGATTAACCTTATAATTAGTATATATGTTTTCCCTTTGTTTGGGATTCTAGTTTGCCCCCTTTAGTGATATTTTATTAAACATATTACCTGTATCTTTTATTTTAAGCTGTCTGAAATCCTGTTTGGAAAAAGAGACTATATGAATAAATTTTAATAAATTAAAATGTATATTTAGGGCTGGCACAGCGGCTCACCCTGTAATCCTAGCACTCTGGAAGGCCAAGGCTCAAGGCAGGCAGATTGCTTGAGCTCAAGAGTTCGACCAGCCTGAGCAAGAGAGAGACCCCCATCTCTAGTAAAAGAAGAAAAGTTAAGCTAGAAAATCTCTTAAGCCCAAGAGTTTGAGGTTGCTGTGAGCTATGATGCCATGGCACTGTACCTAAGGTGACAGAGTGAGGCTCTGTCTCAAAAATACATACATACATATATATATAATACATATATATAATTATAATTTATATATATTAATTAATTAATTAAAATGTATATTTGATAGTCAGTCATTGTGGCAGGCACTTGTAGTCCCAGCTGGTTGGGAGTTAAGGCAAGAGAATCACTTAAGCCCAAGAGTTTGAGATTGCGGTGAGCTGTGATGCCACAGCACTACCAAGGACTCTGTCTAAAAAAAAAAAAAGTAATGTATATTTGAAATGTTGATCCTGTATATAATGAAAAAAATTCACATTTTTTTAACAGACCAGAAGATGAAATGATTTCAAATCCTCTAGTACAAGAGATTAGTGAGGAAAGAATTGAGGAATTTATTCATATACAGAGTGGAAATCCAGCTTTACCTCCAAATACTACAGTTAACAAACCTAATCTCCAGCTTTCAAAAGAAGGTAGTTTCATTTTTCATTTTTTCCCCCCAAACTTTATAAGGAAGAACTGATTTTTTTAATAGATGTCAGTTTTCTTTTTTTTTTTTTATTAAATCATAGCTATGTACATCGATGCAATTGTATAATATGCTGGTTTTATATACAATTTGAAATACTTTCATCAAACTGGTTAACATAGCCTTCACCTCATTTTCTAGTTACTGTGTTAAGACATTTATATTCTACACTTAGTAGATTTAGCATGTACCCTTGTAAAATGCACCATAGGTATGGTCCCACCAATAACCCTTCCTTCACCCAGCCTCCTCCCTCCCCTTCCCTTGCCCTCCTCTTTCCCCTTCATCTTGGGCTATAGTTGGGTTATAGCTTTCGTATGGAAGTGTGGGTGCTTCTATATTGATTTCACAGTAGGGCTGAGTACATTGGACACCTTTTCTTATATTCTTGAGCTACTTTGCTCAGATGAATATGTTCCAGCTCCATCCATATAAACATAAAAGAGGTAAAGTCTCCATGGTGTACATGTACCACAATTTATTAATCCATTCATGGGTCAGTGGGCACTTGGGCTTCTTCCATGACTTAGCAATTACAAATTGGGCTGCAATAAACATTCTGCTACAAATATCTTTGTTATAAGGCTAATTTTTTTCATTTTGTTAGAGATGAGTCTCACTGTCGCTCAGGCTTGTCTTGAATTCTTGAGTCTCATTCTTGCTCAGGCTTGTCTTGAATTCCTGAGCTCAGAGCTTGTCTTGAATATATGCTGACTTTGGCCTTCCACAGTGCTAGGATTTCAGGCATGAGCCACTGTGACAGCCTCATAATAGTTCATTTTAAGTAAGAGTAAGAGTACTAGCTTGCGGTACTCAGTTAAGTAGATTTAACTCAGGAAAAAAAATAAAGAAAAAATTATAATAAGTGCCATTTTGCTTAAATAAGCTGTCTGTCTCATTATCTGACCCAACCTCTGGTTGCTGGAACTCAGGGCACTGATCACAACTCTGTACTTGCTCTGTCAGAAAACAGGCATTTTCCGGAACCCTGTGAAATAACCAGGCTGGCATCCCACAAAGAATGATAACTCTCGTGTTAGTGTTTCAATGTAACAAAAAGCTCCAGTTCATAAAATTGTCCCTCTTCCATAGGAAAACATTTTCCGTGATGAAATTCCTTGCATTTCTGTCTCTGGAAATTCCTATGGAAATGAAAATGTTTCTAGAATAGAACTCCCTTTACCACACCAACCATTAGGGGAGGGGTGGGGGGAGGATGGGTAGAGGGAGGGCAATTAGTGGGAATACACCTACGGTGCATCTTAGCAGGGTACTGGTGAAACTTATGAAAGGTAGAGTGTTAATGTCTTTATATAGTGATCAAGGAAATGCCATGAAGGATATCTGTAACAGTACGATCAAAATATTTCTGAATGTATATGAATCGTGCCCTGTGATTGCACCAATGTACATAATTATGATTCAATAAAATTATTAAAAAACAAACCAACAAAAAAAAAAACCCTGTATTCCTGCCCAAGGGCAGATGAGTGTTTCTTGTTCTTTGTTTTCTAGTGTCTTAAACCACAGGAGATGGCGCAACAGAATTATCTAGACAGAGGTTATGAGATCAGTGTGCCTAAGACCCACCTAAAGTCCTAGTTAAAACTGCTGAATTTCTGGAGTCTGCAGGTTCTCATTAGGAAGGTCTGGAGTGGAGCCCAAGAATCTGCATTTTAAGAAGCTCCCTAGGTGACTCTAATATAAGTGATCCATGAACCATACTTTAAGAAACTCTACTAAGAATTCTGTATAAAAGTACAGATGTTATAAATAAAAACGTGTAGCTTTCCCCTCCAAGCAGGCTTTGCATTTGAAATATTGTTCCACTGTTAAGAATGATGTCGATACTGAATAGTTCTCTTGAGATCTACAAATAGTCTGTGAGTTGTGATTTAGCCACCCAAGAGCTATTGTATTGCTGTTATTTTTCTTCATAGAAGTTTCTTAAACCTTATGGAAAGAATTTTTCATTGTTGTTGGGGAAGGAAGATAACAAGAAATTTGGAAGACAGCTCTCACTTTACATTTCCTTTCTCACTGCAAGTGGAAACATAAGAGAGGTTAAAAGTCCACCACCCTTGAAATCAAAAACAAAAGTATTGATTTGTGATTTTCTGAGAACATAAATTGGCATCCATCTTTGCATTTTCTGCACTTACCTGGAATGTTGCTTTACCTACTACCTTGTACATAATATGCTCTTGCTAAACATCTATCAAATGTTAGTGGAGTTTGAGCAGTTTCTGGTCTGAACTTATAAAAACCGTAAGACAGCAACAGATATGTCCTAAATTCCTAGCTCCAAAAGGGGAGAGGGATTTATTTATTTACTTAATCCACCATTGTATACAATAGCCACTGAACAGGTGTTTGTTGATTGAATGAATGTGTAGCTATACACAGACACTGAGAAGTAAGAGTAATTTTTTTCAAATTAGCTTTTTTTTTTTTAGCAACATAACTTTCTTTTCAAAGGAAAAGTCATGCAAGACCTGTTTAGATAAGGCTGATAAAAGCAAACTTGAGAGATTGGGGGTTGTGAATCCTCAGTGCTTCTCCACCATCTTTCAGCCATAAACAGTTCATGAACCAATTCCTCTGAACCTAGTTCAAAACCGCTTGTCTAGAGAATATTCACAAAGTTCATACACAATGTTTTACACTTCAAACTCTTAAACATTGGCATTGTGGATTATTAAAAAAAATAGTATGTGGTCCATTCTTTTAGTAATATGCAGGAAAAATTTTCTTCACAGGTGACTTACATTTTAATCTTCTAGCCATAGGCAATGTATACCCTGCATTTTTTCCTTTATAAAATCTGATATAAAAATATCTTGCATATGTAATTGGTAAATAGTTATTCTAAACATTTGTTTTTTAGCTTATTAATTCATTTAGCGATTGCTTTTATCATACCTGCTACTTATTCATAATAGACTGGTAGCTTTTTTTCCCCAAAGCTTACTCATAAGATTCCTACTGGTTCCTTTGGTTATCTGGTGGAAATAAAAATAATAGTAGCCCCTGACTCCTGTCCCACCCACCACCATCACCATTGTCCTCTTGGGTGGAAACATCAGTCAGGCTGGCCAATCAGTTCATCCATTCCCCCAACAGCAGTGATGGACTCTGGAGTGAGAAAATGGCTTGGGGTTGCTAGATGGGTGCTGGGAGGGAGATATCTTTTTTCCACCCTGCTGCTATACTATACATGTGGGAGTTTGGGGGTGCTAGAGACCATGTGGCTCACCACATATGAAAAAGTTTGCCTACTGATTGAAGTCAAGGAGAAATAAGCAGGGATGAGACAAGAAGTGACCTGAAGACATCATTTAGACTGTTGGGTTTAGCTGTTGCCCATGCTGTTCCACCTCTGACTTATCAGTTTGTGAGCTTAAACATTCCATTTTCTCTTAAAATAGACTGAGTTGGTTTCTGTCATATACAATGAAAAGATGTCTTTTAAGTAAAACACTAATTGTATTCAGAAGAACATGAGGAATTTATGAACTTAAAGAATATGGAAGAGCATTCACTGTATTAAAAAGAATTTTCTCTTATTTTCCTTCTTATTTATGATCTCAGAAGCACCATGTAAACTGGATATGGAATTTTACTGTAGAATATTGAAACTTTGTAGTTAATAATACTTCTTGGAGCTATGAGGATTGTGATATTAGATTTTATTTTGATACCATCATTGCATGTTCTATGTTATATGTACTGTTTAAAGTGAGGTGGGTGAAAACAAGTAAATGAGGGTATTTCCATTTATTTAAAATTTCTTCTCTGTGCTCTATTTGTATTTTCCAAATTTTAAAACAGAAATTATGCATTAACATTTAGATTATTTTCGATGATTTTAACAGTTAACATTTAATTAGGACTTAAAATGTGCTGAGCGCATGCCGGGCTAAGGAAGTATGTGCATCACATTAGGTAATTCTCACAAGAATCCTATAGGTTAGTGTGGTAGTCAACCATTCAGACGGCTTCCAGTAATTCTTGCTTCCCTCGTATTTACACCCTCGTATAGGCTTCACAGTGAAATGGCCTGAATTCTGTAATTAATGGGATATTGTAGAAAGGAAGATGTAGGATTTCTGAGGTGAAGTCATAAAATATGATGCAGAATCTTCCACCTTGCTGTCTCTTGGACTCCTTACTCTCCCAAGGAAGCAAGCTGCCATGTTGTGAGGATACTCAGGTGGTCCTGTGTAGTTTACAAAGTGATGATCTCAGGCCTCTTGCTAAAAGCCTTGACCAACTCGTCACCCATGAGACAGAGCCCTGCTCAAGCCTTCAGATGACGGAAGCTCCCAGTCAACATTTTAAGCACAACCTCGTGAGAGAGCCTGATCCAGAATCACCCAGCGAACCATCAACTGCTCTCAAATGTTGACTCACAGAAATGCTGCCATAAAAAATATTTGTGTTTTTTTAATTATTAAGTTTTGATGGAAATTTTTATGCAGCAAGAATTAATACACTTGTTTGAGGTGATGGATATGCTAATTACTGTGATTTGACCACTATACCTTGTATGTATTGAAATATCACTAGGTATCCCATAAATTCAATTATTGTGTCCATTTAAAAGTTACAAAAACACCTGAGGCCTTTTAGATTTCAATGCAGTATGCTATCTACTATAGATGCATATTCTGGAAGGGGGAAAATAATAGAAGCTATGACAACTTTTATAGATGTTACAAGGTTTTGAGGCAGAAACAAAGTGCCTCACAAATAATAAGACTCAGTAAGCGCCTTAAACTAATGAATGCTCCATACATTTAATCCACAAATAATTACAGAATTGAATTTTAAAAAGAGTAGGAAGAAGAATGGCTCACAATGAAAGGGGAGAGAGAGGAAAATTGCTGCATGCTTGTCTGCCTGTAACAGAGGCTGCTGCATGTCAGTCCTCGGTGGCCTTGTCTACTATTCCTGTCCTTTGCCACACTCTCGGTCACTGAACTTCCCAAATCTTTGCCTTAACAACTGCTAAAAAAAAACAGGGCCTCCAACTGCCCCCTCACAGTCCCCAGTCATGTACACACAGCTCTTGGCTGTCTTCTGCACACACACCAATGCCTCGCAGGAAGCACTGCTCTGGAGTGCAGTGAGAATATGTGTCCATGCACCTGGGGGTGCCTGGTGCCCTCCACTCAGCGGCATCAGCAGGCAGCTGTAGTCAATCCTACCGGACCCACTTATCCCTTCCTCTTGTAACCCCCAAGCACAACTTCCTTAAGATTACTGTTTCCTTTTGCTTATTTCCAGAATGTTGAAAGGAGAACTCTGCTGGCTAGAGAAGAACCATATGAACTGCACGAAACATGAAGCTAAAGTCACAACAAAACCAACAGGATAGAGAACAAGAGGGGAAAGGAAGCATTGCTCATGTGGGCAAACCCCAGAAAGTCCCGAAACACCCGCTAGGTCTGTCTAGAGCGCAAAAGCCTCAGAAAGCAAATATTTCATAGAAAAGAATGGCCTGAAGTTAACATGTTCTTAGCTCTTCTAACCACCATAGTCCTGAGGTGAAAGTGGGCGAGCAAGGGGGAAACTTTCATGTAATACTAAATTGACTGCTCATGGAGGGTGGATTTTGGTACAATCTTGGCAAATGTTTCCATCTCTCTGCATCTTACTTTTCTTTCTATTCAAGATGGTGGTTTGATTGCAAAGTTCCTAAAGTCCCTTCCTGATTTAACATCTTTTTCCAGTAATTTTCACCTAGTGTGCTGCGAATATTTTTAAAGATCATTTATTAAATTATTTTCAAAAGAAGTTCAAAGCACAGTAAGTATTCTCTTTTCCTTACTTCTTTTTTGATCAACATAATTTAAGTGTGCCATGGAAGTTTACCTATAGGTTCAAGTGATAAAAAATGTCTAAAAATGCTGACTTGGGAGGTGGTTAAGAATGTAGTCTTTTTTTTTTTTTATAATTTTATTGAATCATAATTCTGTACATTGGTGCAATCATAGGGCACGATTCATATACATTCAGAAATGTTTTGATTGTACTGTTACAGATAGCCTTCATGGCATTTTCTTGATCACTAAATAAAGACTTTGAAGAGGGAGCCACAATTTAAAGAAAATTACAGAAAACACATTCAATAAGGGAAAAGTTAAAATAATTA
>CAUYON010042014.1:0-11879 GCA_963573935.1 Arctocebus calabarensis | reverse complement strand
GGTTGCAGCCGTCATTGTTGGTTGGCGGGCCCAGGCTGGATTCGAACCCACCAGCTCAGGTTTACATGGCTGGCGCCTTAGTCCGCTGAGCCACAGGTGCCGAGCCAGAATTCCACATTTTTCAGATGGTCTAGATCACATTATTTGATGTGCTACAATATATATTCATGTTAATATAATCCAAATTTTCAGAAATGTGGGGACTTGTATAGAACTTCAAAATTATTTGTTTCGCTTGTAGTATCTGAAAATATGAGCTGTTTAAAAAGACAAAGACTAAAAGTTAAAGACATAGAATTTTTATTTGTGTAATATTTTTAATTATTGTAGAGAAGAAGAAAAATCAATAACAGGATTGTCTGGGTCATAGAAACAAACCATGTAGCAACTGTCAATTATTACTAACTTTAGTTTTATGTACTTACGTCCTTTCATCTCATATAAAAATTACTATCTTCTGATTTATGCATTAGAAACAATGTAAATTGTGTTTTTTTATCAATATATTCTAAATAAGAACATGCAATTTCCGATTAATAACCAAATTTGAAGACAAGTGTCTTCTTGTTGCGTATTACCACTTGCTTTCCTAATGCATGCTTTTCTGAGTCATTGTTTACATAGCCTCTTCAAGACCAGACTGGTTAATTCCTCCAACATCTTCCCTTTGATACACAACGTTAGAGAAAAGCATCACTACATTTCTTAGTTTTCTAATTCAAAATATAGAATATGCCTTCAACTTCTCTTTTTCCCTCAGAACGGCATCTAATCTGTTACCAATATTTTCAAATTCCAATTTCAAATTCCATACTTTTAGACTCATACCAACATTTACTTCCATAGTTCAGGCATCACATAACTTGCTTATGGTTTATAACCCTACTCCAAAGCGAGCATATGTGTGTGTCTGTATCTGCCTATTTGTGTATGATGAGACTAAAGAGAAGCATCGGTATATTCCCAATCTTAGGCATGAGATAAAGATGGCAGCTTTTCCTGACTCTCACCTCTAATATTCTGTAAAGGCTGTCATTCCAGCATTCTCAAAAACCTAAGAGTAAGTAACTGTGATGACAGAATAAATGGTATAAAAACTAACCGTCACTCTTTTTAACTCTTATTTCAAATAATTTTTCCAGGCCTTAGGATCAGCCAGTTTCCTGCTGCAAGTCTGGGTCAAGTTTTAGAGAAGAGAAAATTCCTTCTTCTTTTTGGATATTAGATTCTTATAACCTTTTCCTATGTTAAAATTATATTACATATCATGATAATGATCTAGAATTTCTATAATTGAGCAACAATTTGAATTAAACAGGCTTTTATGACAAAACTACACATGTAGGAAGAATTTGCCATATTATTTCTGAGTTGAAAAGAGGCAGATACAGCAAGTCCCAAGTGACAAGAAGAATACATTTCAAAAACCTATCTGTGTATCATTTATATATTTATTAACTACATATGTACACATAAAATTTACCCATGCACATAGTATACTCATTCTTTTTCTTCTTTTTTTTTTCTTACAAATTTGGTTCCTTCTCAACATCCTCTGGCAGAGGGGTAGATTTTTAATAAGATACTCATCAATAATATATCATGAAAGATTAGTGGGATGAGGAAGGTGAATTTCACTGATTTTGGAAAGTCACTGTAAGGAATGTAATGATCCATAGTTACTTATCCAAACTGGCTGTAACAGGATGTCAGATGACCCTGTAAGGGAGGAATTAGTCAATGCAGAATGGAAGAAGGTCCAGGGAAAAGGAATTTCAGGGACCCTGTATGGGGCTCTTTCTATGTGTATTAAAAGGTATATTTTGTCATTTTCTGAACTTTATCACAGGTAGATGCTTCTTTTTCTTGAATTTTACACTTTTAACTAGAATGAATATTTTTGCCAAATTCAACCAAAAGTCTTTAGACAAAAGAAGTAAGAGAAATATTGTTTCATTAAGGATTTCTTTGCAATGTTAAGAGACAATAAGAGCTCTGGGGCTTCAGGAAATGGGCTTATGCTCTAAGGTCATGGTAACTGGGCCATTGGATATAACTGTACCAATTCATGCATTTTCCCAAAGGTGCTCTAACAACTGGCAACTCAAGGCCTTATCATTAGATCTAGAGGTTGCAACTAAGATGAAGAACAAAGATGACTATTCTTATTAGTATGAAATATTGAGCGAAAATGGAAAGGCCTCGCTTGCATTTCAACCACACAGAATCAATAAAGAAAGAAATGCCACTGTTATACCAGGAAAACACAACACATTTAAAAGCACTCAACCAATTTCCATTAATTTTTTCTTTTATTTCCAATCGAAACAAAAAGTTAATTCTAAGTTAGAGCAGTGGGATAGAAATGAAGCCAAGGACACACAGGTGCTGAAAGTAATCTAACCATGACCTTGGTGTTTACAGGTGAATGGGAGTTTTGAAAGCACCCATACATGTTCAGGGTACTGGAACAGAACTCCCAGCACAAAGCTGGAACCAGGGAAACGTTATGGATCTAGATAAATTCTATTATTGAATCTGGAAATATATTACAGAAGTATGCCACCTGGCGGGCCCATAAGAGGAAAATCTTCTTGCTAGAAATCTGAACCACGTGCTGTTTGTGATAAATATTTTGAAAGATAAAATTCTTGCAAGTTATAAAACCTTATGCCCTTACTCACGTGCTTTGGGCCCCGATTTGTACATGGTCATGGTGTCAGTTGTGTACAAGTGTAACCTGATTGCATCTGGCCTTGGCTGTATTCTATGCTTTAATCCTTCTGTTCCATGATTTGTCTATAAGATTTGCCTGCATACACATGCATTCTGACTCATTCATAAATTTGAAAATTCAAGGGAATACAATTAGGGGAAGGTGAAAGAAAAAGCTAATGTATAAACACTATTTTCTTGTGTTTCTTATGAGCACAAAAATATAGCAAACAAAAATACTGGATTCCAGTTTTATTAAAATTTCAAATGAAAAAGAAATTTTATCCTAAGTATACAGGCAGTCTTCTCTTATAAACAACCTGACTTACGGAGTTCCATACTTACCAGTGGTCTCCCAAGTTTCCCCATAAAAATAATTTATAATTAAATTACTTACACAAGCATGTACACGTGGCATAAGGGTCTTGTTGGCACAGAATCTTATGCTGGTGGCCGCTTTCATTGTTTATACAGTTGCTTACACACATCAGCACTTTTGTCTTAACTTTCTTATTCAATTTTGAGAATCTGGGTATATCCTTATGATCATGCCTCTAAAGCAAATGCCCACTAAAATTCCATGAGCTTGACATAAAAATAAAGGTGATTACAGTGGAAATAAGAGTAGAAATAATTAAGCATTTGGGTAGAGGCCAGATGCCGTCATTTATTGAGAAAGCATTAGGCTTCTGTTGTCAACTGTTGAAACAATTATAAAGGACAAAGTGAATGATAGAACATGTGAAAGGCAGTGCCCTGATGAAAACATCAATTATTAATTAATGGATTAAATATTGAAATGGAAAGGTTATTACTGATTTGTTTAGAAGATCAAAATAAGCATACCCTTCCTATTTGCCTAGGAATTAAAGAAGCACAATAATTTGTATAACTTATTATTACAGCACAGTATTATTATTATAGTACTGTACTTTATTATTAACACATATGAGCTATTCACGTATTTTTGTTGTTATTATTGTTACCATATATGTGTTGTTCACCAAAGATATGAGTTACATTCAAATCTGACCTAAAGACGTTCTCGGGAATGCTTCTGTTCCCAGGAGCCACCTACACTCCAGGTAATAATTAAGCTGTACTAAAATTAAAACTGTTGTTTATTTGAAGGTCAAATTTAAATGTTTGTTCTATACCCTATCTTCCACCCCTACTTGGGAGAGCATTTCTACAGCACATCCTAAATGAATGCTCTGTATGTCTCCAATGAGACACCGTCCCAGGGCCCGGAGCAACGACCAGATTGATTTCACATCTTCTCATTGGCTTATCTCCTTTCTTTATTTCATATTGGTCAGTTCTTTATTTCTGTTCCTTGGGTCAGTTCTCAAAACGATGTCACAACACACAGCGCTTATTTTCTTTCAAAGACACCATAAAATGTAATCATCGAACGGCCTCCTCCAGGGTAGTATTCTGGATCTAGATTGCTCATTAGGAAGCAGCAGTTAGGATCGTCTTGGTGGTGGGAGTGGATTGGTGATAATCCTTAGTGTAAAATCATAGTAGAACTATTAAGATTTTTCATATTTTAGCCGGGCGTTGTGGTGGGCGCCTGTAGTCCCAGCTACTGGGAGGCTGAGGCGGGAGAATCGCCCAAACCCAGGAGTTGGAGGCTGCTGTGAGCTGTGTGACGCCACAGCACTCTACCCAGGGCGATAAAGTGAGACTGTCTCTACAAAAAAAAAAAAAAAAGATTTTTCATTTTTAATGTATTGGGATAAGATACTTATGGAAAATGAAGTATTAAGTTATGTAGCATATCTCCAAAAACTGCATAAAAGGTAATTTTTTAATGGATTATAAACCTCAAAAATAAAAAGAAAAACAGAATATAGCCCCAAATCTTAAAGAAAGCTGAAAAGGAAGGTTGTCCTTGTATCTATAACTGTTTTAGTTTTTATTGTTGTTTCTTATATGCGGTAAATGATAGTAGTCACATTACACATTATTTTATAAGAAGAACCAACTTCCATCATACCATTTACTAACAAATGTGTCATTTTTTGCTGGATTGCAGAATTACCATATACTGTGTTGAAACATGCGTGTGTCTGCATTGGCGTTTTTACTATATTCTGTTATTTTGTCTTTACCTGGAGCAATATTGTGCTATTTTAATGATTATAGATACAATAATGTATCTTTTATCTGCTAAAGAAAGTGTTTCCATATTATTATTTAAGAGAGAATATTGAATATTCTTTATAAAAACAAACTTTTTGTATTTTGGTTGTGATTGCATTGAGTCCATAAATCAGTTTGGGAAGAATTTTGTCTTCATGATATTATACTTTCCAATCTATAACTTTGATGTGTTTGTCTATTTAAGTAATTCTTCTTAAATGTTTCTCAATAAAGTTTTAAGATTTTTTTATTCCTACATACATTGTGATAGTTCTTTCCAGACAATTCGTATTTTTATAATATTGTAAACAGTTTCATTCAAAGTTTTATTTGTTACATTTTATTGCTACTAAGTAGAAAGTAAATAGATTCCAATGTTGATTTTGTATCCAACATCCTTGATAAACTTTCTTATAATATTAGTAATTTATCTGCAGAGCCTTGGATGTTGTCTGTGCACAATCGTATCTTCTACACCTGATGCCAGTTGTATTTATTCCTTTCATGTCTTATACTTTTAGTTTGTCTTTCTTGCCTTCTTTCTCTACTGTGTAAGAAGTAGTGGGTGTAGCATCCGTGTCCTATTCCTCTCTTACAATGGTCAATCGTGATGCTTACTGTAAGGGTTCTATATATATATATTCTCTAGCAGATAATTTTATCTTCTAAGTTCTTTATAGGTTTTTGTCTTAAGTATGTTCAATTTTCTAACTCTTTACAGATGTTATCACCATAATTATTGGGCTGTATTAATCTGTGAATTTGTTGAGTAGCGGAAATTATTTTTCTAATTTAAATAATCTTGCAGTCAATATCCCTAAAATTCTAAATGTCTCACTCTTTTAGGGCTTGTGAATAGAAATACCATACTAGGGGTGCTTATCACTCAAAAACATTAATTTCTCACAGTTCTGGAGGCTGGGAAGTCTAAGATTGAGGTGTGAACAAATTTTAAGTCTGGTAGGAGACCATTTCTAACAGAAATTACTTTTCCCTTGCATCCTCACACAGGAGAAGTGAAGAACAGATTCATCTGTGCGTTTTTTACAAGGGCCCAGATCTCATTTATAAGGGGACTGCCATCATGACAGAATCACCTCCCTCTTAGTAAAATAGCATTGGAGATAAGTTTCAGCACATGAATTTTAGGTGGAAGGGAACACAAATTCAGATTCAACGATTCAACTACAAATGCATTCAAATACAACTCTAATCAAAATTCCATCAGGCTGTTTGGAGAAATTAGTATTAACATAATGCATCGGAGAATGTGAATAACCTAGGATATCAAAGCAACTTTTATAAACATTGGAAATGAAAAGTATTCATTCCAGGACATCCCTCGAGGCTTCCTTACTATCTTCTTCTGAAGCGGTTTTCTGCAAACAAGAGCTAAGGAATCCATGTTCCAGGAGGAACCCTCCACTCTTATTCCCTCTCTAGGACACTTTCGGTCTCCTCCCAAGTGAAATGCTTGCTCCGAAATCCTCTTCTTATTATCTGCTTTGAGGAAACACAAACTCAGTTGTACCTTGTTTTAAATTATTGTTAGCAAGACACTCATTATCCCTTCTTTTGTTTGAATGTTTTATAGTCTATTTCTATTATTCTAGGTTTCCTTTATAGTTCTTGATTTACTTCCTTAATAATTTTTAACTTTCTTCCTGGAGATGTGTATAAATTAGAAAAATTGTAGTTTTCATTTCTCATCGACTTGGCTATCACTATTGCATTGTGTTTTAATTCTTTCTTTGTTTTTTCTATATTGTTTCTAAGTCTGTTCATTCAACACTGAGCTCCAGTCACCTTACTTTTAATGGATGTTGATATCCCACAGTGTAACTTTATCACATTTTTTAGAGTTGTACTGAAGTATAATTGTCAAAAAAAGAAGTTACACATAAATAAGCATTGAATTTTGACAGTTTTATAATCCTTGAAATCATCACTACAATTAAGATAGTAAACATATCCATCACCCCAAACATTTCCTTAAGGTCAGGTTTAATTCCTCCCTCTCCTCTTCCTAGCTCCCTATCTCCTGGTCATGTTATTTCTCTATAGATTAATTTATTTTTCTAGAGCTTTACATAAATGAAATCTTATATGTGACTCTTTTATGTCCAGATTATTCCACTCAGCATAATTATTTTGAAATTCATCTATGTCATTGCAAATATGAGTGGTTTATTTATTTCTTTAAATTAACAAAATGTATGTTTTATTAACGTGTTAGCAACTTGGCAAAATGTCCAGATGACCCATAAACTTCCTGACTTACATACATGCAACTCTCCCACTATCCATAACTTGTGCCACGGTGATACATTTTTACAATCAATGAATTTACACTGACATATCATTATCATCTAGTATCCATAGTTTACATTAGGATTCACTGTTGGTGTTGAACATTTTGTGGGTTTTGACAAATGTGAAGTGACAAAATCCAACATTGTAGGATACAGAATAGTTTCACTGCCTAGTAAATTGTGGTACATGTATACCATGGAATACTATGCTTCCCACAATTTTTTTCACTCAAAGTATTAAGTGGGTATATGTGTATTTGTTACATGGATACCTTTTATACTGCTTAAGCTGGGGAATTTTTATGTATCCATCACTGCAATAGTGCTCATTGTACCTGATAGGTAAGTTTTTACCCATCCCTTCTTCTATCCCTTCTTGATTTCCAATTATCTTTATATCTCTTTGGGCCCGTGTCTACCCACCAATTATTTCTCAATTATTATAGGGTGCTTGTAGTGTTTGTTTTGCATTTTCTGAGATACTTTGCTTAGGGTAAGGGTCTTCAGTTCCATCCAACTTTCTGTAAAGACATTTGTTTCATTACTTTTTATAACTGAGTAGTGCTCCATTGTGTGTGTGTGTGTGTGTGTATAAACATTTGGCTAATTCACTTATGAACTGACAGGGACTTAGGTGGATTCCATAACTGCAATAAACATTCTAGTACAAGTGTCTTTTTGCTAAAATAAATTATTTTCCTTTGGGTAGATACACAGTAGTGTGATTGTTGAGTTAAATAGAAGTGTACATTTATTACTTTGAGGAATCTCCATACTGTTTTTCATAGAGATTATACTGATTTGCAGTTCCACCAACAGTATAAGTATTTCTTTCTCTCTGCATTTATGCTATTATCTATTTTTTTTAACTTACTTTTTAATAGTGACCATTCTGACAGGGGTCAGGAGATATCTTATTATGGCTTTAATTTGCATTACCTTGATCATTAGTGATATTGAACATTTATTTATTTGTTGGCTATTTGTCTATTTTCTTTTAAAAAGCATCTGTGCATGTTCTATTTTAACTTTTATTGGATTCAAATTGTGTTTAGATTTCTTGATTTTTTTTGAAAGCCATCAATTATTTGGCCATATTTTGTTACATTTTACAATGTTTGGGGATTTTCTCCATAAAATTTTGTTAGTGATTTCTGATTTAATTTATTTGTAGTCAGAGAACCTATTATGCATGATTTGAGCATTTGAAACTTATGTATTTTATGGCAGCTCCTATGGCATATCTTCATAGGTGTTTTCAATACACTTGAAAACAATACCTAGTCTGTCATTGGGTGAAATATTCTTTCATTGTTGCTAATTTAAGCTGTTTGATAAGATTATTATTTTTAAGTTTTTATTGATTTTGTCTACTTGTTCTATTAATTGCTGAGAGAGAAGTGTTGGGAAACCACCTTTAACTGTTTTATCTATCACTATTTTCAATTTGCTCAAATTTTGTTTCATATATTTTGAGGGATTGTTACTAGTTGTGCACTTACTTGGGAATGTGCTATCTCCTTGAAGAATTACTGTCTTTTTCTATTATTATTATCATTATTATTATTTTTGAGACAGAGTCTCACTTTGTCACGCTTGATGGGGTGCCATGGTGTCATAGCTCACAACAATCTCCAACTCTTGGGCTCAACTGATTCTCTTGTTTCAGCCTCCTGAGTAGCTGGGGAGTACAGGTGCCCACCACAACCCAAAGCTATTTTTAGAGATGGTGTCTTGCTCTTGTTCAGTATGATCTTGAACTAGTGAACTCCGGCAATCCACCCACCTCTCAGCCTCCCAGAATGCTAGGATTATAGGTGTGAGCCATTGTGCCTGACCTTTCTATTATCGTTTTAATGCTATTTTATTATGGATAATGACTTCTGAATAGGAGCAGAAAGAAAGTGAATGCTGAAGAGGGCTGATAGTGAAAAAGTAGCAGAATAACAGTATATAGGTCATAAAAATGTAGAATCAACACAGTAGTGATAATAGAACAAGAAAGTTGGTTGGACAAAGAGTTGCTGTCAGATTTGGAGGTTAACATTCAAGATTTCAGGGGTGATAAAGATTTTTTTTTCTGATGATAAAATACATGTTTTATAAGAGGGATAGTGTGGTAGATTGTACTATTGTTCTTAATTATGTAATGTCCTCCCTGTACCAATACTGTACCTTACTTCCCCTTGTGTATGCCTTGAAATACTTCCCTGGCCTATTGAGTCAGATTTGGCCATGTGAATTATTTTGGTCAAGGGAATGTAAAGAGAAGTTACACCAGCCATTATTGGGAAACAGCTTCACAGGACTTTGTCATTACCACCCTATTCACCTTTGTCATTATGGGTGTTGGTGTGTTGTTTTACCAGAAAACTTAACATGTTGTAGACAAGGGCTGCTCTTTCAGTCTAGATTCCAGATTTAGGATGATAAATGAAGCAAACAATAGATTACTAGCATCTGTCAATTCACACAAGCAAAAAATAGGCATTTAAAGGTCACTGAGATGTTTGGGTGAAATTGGTTACCCACAGATAAAATGGCTGATGTGGAGTGAATGAATTAATCTTTGAAAATGAAGTGATCAAAGACTTAAGAGACCAAGATTTCAAGATGTCAAAGTCATTCAAATTAATATTCAACAGGTCCAATGCAAAGATTAAAATTAGGTTGGAAAGGAATACTGTGTGTCAGGAGTCCAAAACTTCAGTGAATGAGGGCACAGTAACAGATATTGATAGAAATAAGAAAGGAAGTGATTTCTTAGAACAGGATAGGGGGATTTTTATAAGAAGAACAGAAACAGAGTGGGTTACCACAAATAAGATGAATTAATTCTACCTCTTGGTCTTCTAATTAGTGCAATGTATAAGCTTACATTGGAATAAGTTGTAGGGGATGTGGAGACTTTGAACCATGATTATTTTTCAGTAAATGTAGTTTTATAAAGAGAATATGAAAGGATATTTGATTATATGAAAAACTTGTTTTTTTTTTCCAGATTGGGAGATCCAGAAGCAGTGAATAAGGATTTATGAGTGAGGAAGAGTGAAAAATTGGGCCAGTTTAGCAAATATGCAGAGAATTTGTGATTTAGAGTTAGGATGATAAATAGCCCTGGGGACTATGCTCAAGATCATCAGAAATGGGAGGCTTTCCAGGGTAGTCATGGTGGGAGACTGGTTCCCGCACTGTGATCCTAAATGCTTTCCATGATGCTTTCATGGTGTCCAGGGAAGATCCTCTTTCATATCCTAGTCCGATTTTAAGGATGCCTTATACAACTTTATTTGGAAAGCTTTTAATTTCCACTTTGGTCTTTTGGTCTCTCTTTCATCTCACACTCCAAACTACAAATATTAGCACTTCTGGTCTCCCCAACTGAAGCTCTTCAGGGTTCACCCTCCCACATAACGCTAAGTAGTTTAGAAACATTTTCTTCCTTTGACAAATTCCCTTTAACAGTGGAACTTCAAAAATCATACTAGTACTCCAAAAGAAGTGCATGTGATCATAGAGCCTCTGGTGCCCCTTAAGTTTACTGTCACTTTCTATTTAACTTTTCCAACTCTGGTACTCTCTACTGATAAAGATAGAGTACTTTAGGACCTTGAGATGTTATAAGCTGAATATTCCTAAGTGCTTATAATGGTAATAAAATGATTGTTTAATATCATCATATCATGTAACATTTTGTGGTTTCTTTTTCATTTCAACAAGATTGCTTACTAAAGTTGGCAATATTAAACAAACCCACATTAATAATTAAAACAAAATGGGGGTGATTGCCCTTGCACAACCAATCACTAATTTATTAAATTGCTTATATTGTTCAGGGTTTAAACACTCAAGTAGCCATCATTAAGACTGCCAAATAGTTTCTATTTTTTTAGCACCTTCTATGCAGAGACTTCAAATAAGTAAATCAAATGTTGAATACTTTATAAAAATAAATATTGACCTTAAGATTTCTGAATACATTTCTGAATTGATTATTACACTCTGCTTTTCTTATTAAGTGAGGTCACCTTTGCATTGACAAGACTTTGTTTATGGTTGGCTTCCATTTTTAAACAATTTGAATCTACAAACGTTAAGAGGAGTTCAATAGCAGAGTGATGAAATCAACAAATCTATTATTTTCTTACATGAAGCTTCCTCTCAGTAAATCAAGAGCTTTGTAAGAAACACAAAGTTTCCACCCATGCTGCTGAAGGGTAAAAGATATCCTTCTTTACCACTGACTTTGTAAGGGGAGGCACTCCACCGGCACAAAACTTACAGAACACCAATGGCTTGTACGAAAGGTCTTTATTGGCAGGGGAAGCTGCAGAGCAGCATTAAGGAGGAGGGGAGAGAGAGAGAGAGAGAGAGAGAAACGGAGGAAGAGCGGGGAGAGAGAAGAGATACACATGGGGGATGGGAGAGGAGAGAGAGAGAGAGCAGAAGACAAGGGCATCTGATATAGTCTCGGTTAGGGGAGGTGTTGGGATGGTAGAACAGACAATAAGGTGTTACTGCTCTGGTGCAAAGAGTAGTGGGGGGGGCCATAAGTTTGAGCTTTTCAGTGGGTAATCGGGATATACAAAGTTGTGCAATTATCTAACATTCCTCCCTTCTTGATATTTTAAAAATAGAAGGTTGGCCTTGGGATAGGGGACGACAAGTTCTCTCTTCTGTAGCTTCTTCCTGCTGAGAGGGGCA
>CAUYON010042009.1:0-11682 GCA_963573935.1 Arctocebus calabarensis | reverse complement strand
CATACAGCCCTTCCCAGTTTTTTGTTAAGTTTACATTCTCAGGGCCACAGCTTTGATATCTGCTCAGGATCATCTGCGGAAATAAAATATTTGTGCCCAGCTCTTGCAAATGGTCTTGGGTAGAACGATTAGAGGGAGCTGAAAGAAATTTAAACAATAACAATTTTAGCCACTAGCTTTTTATCAGAATCCAGTAAATATACATTACACATTTTATCTGTAGAATCATGTCAAGAACATTAGGAAGATGCCATAATTACAGTAGAGAGGCACCAATTATCGTAAAGATAAATAAATATTGGATGTATACACTACATTTTGGGAAATTCTGAAAACCAGGTAAGAATATGCAGCACAACAGGTAAGCAGAAGTTGTAGAGATAATGTAGAGGCAGGGCCCTGGATCATGTATTTAATCCTAGAACTCAGGGACACTGAGGTGAATGGATCACTTGAGCACACGTGTTTGAGATCAACCTGAGCAAAAGTGAGACCCCATCTGGATTGGCACCTTTAGCTCAAGTGACTAAGGGGACAGCCACATACACTGGAAATGTAAGGTTCGAATCCAGCCCCAGCCTGCCAAACAATGACAACCAAAAAATAGCCAGGCATTATGGTGGGTGAATGTAATCCCAACTGTGGAAAGAGAATCGCTTTAGCTCAAGAGTTGGAAGTTGCTGTAACCTATGGATGCCTAGGCACCCTACCCAGGGCAACAGCTTGAGATTCTGTCACAAGAAAAAAAAAAAAATAGTGAGATTCCCCCCAACTCTACCACAAATAGAAAAATTAGTCCAGCATGGTGGCACATGCCTCTAGTCCCAGCAAATCATGAGGCTGAGGCAAGAAGATGTCTTGTGCCCAGAAGACTGAGAATGCTGTGAGCTATGACAACACTCTTCCCAAGGTTAGAATTTCTTAGGCTGAAATAAATGAATAAATAAATAGATACATACACACACACATACATTCATACAGTGTGTATGGGCATATACACACAAATATATTTCTTAAAAAAAAAAAGGGAAAAATCGTGAATAATAATAATAATCAAAGAGCCAAGGAGAACAATAAGAAAAATTTGTCATCTTTACCCCCACCACAGAATTTATGCCATCATAATCGAGAATGGTGAAAATGGAAGTAATATTCTAAGTCCCAGCTTTGTCCTCAAAAGGAAAAGAGTGACACCTGTGTTAATCCTTCTTGCTTTCGAGGGTGTTTCCAAAGAAAGTTTGCTGTCTCCCATCAGTGACAGTGCTGAAAGGAATGGTGCTATAGTTTGTAAGATAGACTGGGGATGTTGAATTCAAAGGTAAATTATTATTATAGCTGCAGAGAGACTCTAGTGTAACAGAGAGATTCAAGTCTAGCAAGTGATGAGAAACTCTGAAGAGGACATGTGGAGGGTGGCGCCTGTGGTTCAAAGGAGAAGGGCGATGGCCACACATGGTGGAGGTGGCGGGTTCACACCCAGCCCTGGCTAAAAACTGTGAGGAAAATAAAAATAAAAGAGGATATGTGGAAGAATGCTTCAAGTAAAAAATAACCACACATTTCCACAGGCAAAACACAGTCCGAATTTACAGTTCTCCCTTTCTTAGTACAATGTGTGTCAGAGTCTTGCAGGATACACCCATATCACAAAGTTTGTGAAAGGTGGCTTTTCTAATCCTCACAAACCAGTGAAAGTTTATAACATATGCAAAATATTAGGGGGACACAACCCATAGAACAAAAGGAAAAAAAATCTGGAATTAACCATAAAAAATAGAGATGTCTAAATTACTCTAAAACTTTATACAAATAGTGCTAAATGCATCAAATAGACACGATACAGAAAAAACTAAGTAAAATCAGAAAAATAAAGGTACCAAACACAATGAAAATGACTGAGCTGTCTCAAATGTAAGAAAATAAGTATAAAGTATGAAGAAACCTCACTATACTTCAGCTAGGAGAAACAAAGTCTCCCATAAAAAGAGATGAAGATCAAGGATTTGAAAGTCACACACAAGGTCGGTGCCTGTTGCCCAGTGGTTAGGGTACCAGCCCCATATTTCACGGGTGGCGGGTTTGAACCTGGTCCTGGTCAAACTGCAAAAAAAAAAAAAAATAGCTGGGCTTTGTGGCAGGTACCTGTACTCCCAACTACAAAGGGAGGCTGAGGCAGGAGAATCGCCTAAGTCTAGGAGGTGGAGATTGCTGTGACCTGTGATGCCATGGCACTCTACTGAGGGAAATAAAGTGAGACTCTGTCTCTAAAAAAAAAAAAGAAAAAGTCGCACACAAGAAGAGAGTCTTGAAAGCAGCAAGAGAAAATAGATGTGTTATTGCTAAGGATGCTCTTGTCAGGTTACTAGTGGATTAATCAACACAAACCTTCCACATCAAAAAAGAATTGGTGTTAATGTACACAGCTATGATTTAATTAAAAAAAAAAAAAAAAAAAAGTTGGTGATATAGTCAAAGTGCCGGAAAAAGAAAATGAAAGCACATATGTGATATCCACCAAAACTGTTCTTCTAAATGAAGAAAAAAGAAATATTTATCAAGGTACATAGATGCTGGCAGGGTGAGGTGGCTCACGTCTGTAATCCTAGCACTCAGGAAGGCTGAAGGAGTGGACTGCTTGAGGTGACAGGTTTGAGACCAGCCTGAGCAAGGGCAAGACACCATCAATACTAAAAATAGAAAATCTGAGGCAAGAGGATCAATTGACCCAAAGAATTTGAGGTTGCTGTGAGCTATGACACGCCAGCACACTACGAAGGGGACATAGGGAGACTCTTTCTCAAAAAAAAAAAAGAAAAGAGAGAAAGTCTGCAGTAAACCTCTGGTAATGGGTCTATATTTACAATATAACAAAATGTAATTTTTCACATCAATAACAAAATCCAGTACAGATGTAAAAAGTTATTGTCAACAGTAAGCTCTTTCAAAAGTTGTCTAAATAATTCACAGTAATTTCTTCTCTTTCAAAAACTATGTACACATGACTGGGTGGGGTAGCGCATGCATTGCTTGAGTCCCTGAGTTCCAAATCAACCTGAGCAAAATTGAGACCCTTTCTCTTCAAAAAACAGAAAAACTGAGGTGAGAAGTTCGCTTGAAAATAAGAGTTGAAGGTTGCCGTGAGCTATGATAATACCATGGCATTCTACTCAGGCTGACAGCTTGAGACTGAGTCTAAAAAAAAAAAAATTACATACAAATTTATGGACTAAACTTCACAATGAAATGACAGACACTGAATAAAGATAAGGAGGCCAGGCACGGTGGCTCATGCCTTCAATCCCAGGCCTCATGGAGTCCAAGGTGGGTGGATTTCTTGAGCTCCCGGGTTCAAGACTGGCCTGAACAAGTGAGAGAGACCCTTTCTATGAGAAGATATCTGGGTGTTCTGGCTAGCACCTACAGTACAAGGTATTCCAGAGGCTGAGGCAAAAGGATCACTTCAGCCCAGGAAGTTGTGGTTGCTTTGAGCTATGATGCCATGGCACTATACCGGGGCAATAAAGTGAGACTCTAGCTCAAGAAAACAAAATAAAATGAGTAAAGATAGGGATTTAAAAAATCAAAAATCAAAATCTAACTCTGTATTTGATACTCATGAGTAATGACAAACATGGAATTAAAAATGACAGGAAAGAAAGATACTTGGCCAGGTGCAGTGGCTCATGGCTGTAATCCCAGTACTCTGGGAAGCCAAGGAGGGTGGATAGCTTGAGCTCATGGGTCGAGACCAGCTTCAGCAAAAAGTGAGACTTTGTCTCTACTAAGAATAGAAAAACTGAGGCAAGAGGTTCGCTTGAGCCCAAATTTGCAACCTGCTGTGAGGTATGATGCCACAGCATTCTCCAGAGTGACAGCTTCAGACTCTGTCTCAAAAAAAAAAAAAAAAAAAGAACAGGAAAGATATTTAATTCAAATATTAATCAAATGAGAGCAAGGGAGATTATCATAAGGAGATATGTACATATATGTGTGTGCATGTGTCTGTATATATATACAGACACGTTAAAACAGAGTCTCTTATCCTATGGCCCAGGCTAAAGTGCCACCGCATCAGCCTGGCTCACAGCAACCTGAAACTTCTGGGTTCAAACAATCCTCCTGAATCAGCCTTCTGACTAGTTGGCACTACAGGTGTCTGCAATGATATTCAGGTAATTTTATCTTCTATTTCTAGTAGACGTGGGGTGTTGCTCTTGTTCCAGCTGGTCTCCAACTCCTGAGCCCAAGACATCCTCTCGTCTCAGCTCCCTAGATCGATAGCATTATAGACATATGCTCCTGAGCCCAGCCAGAGACAATATATTTTGAGGCAAAACATGTCTTATTTCATAAAATACGCTTTAAGTCAAAGTGGTCACAAAAAGTAAAGAGTATGAAATAATAATATAAGGGCTTATTTGTTAGAAAAGTATAACTCACTGTTGTTATTTTCAATATCTATAAAATACTGAAAAAAATATAGGATAAAAAAATGTACAACCATCACGTACATCCTCTAATAAAGAGCTTTTTGCACACATATTTATTACAGCATTATTCACATAATCCATTGGTTGAAAGAAATCTACATCAGCCTCAAGAAACAAATGGTGAAATATAATTTAGGGTATAAAAAGGATATAAAAATGACAGAATATTACTCAGCTTCTAAAAATGAGGAAATCTTCTAACATCTCCAACAAAGATAAATGTTAACTTTATGGTAAATGAAATGGCCTTTCAAAAATTATCTTCAAATTACATACACATATAATCCACACAAACATAATATCTAGTCACCAGTAAATATGAGTTAAACTAAAGATTTAGTAGGCCGGGGGCAGTAGTTAATGGCTACAATCCTAGCACTCTGGAAGATCGAGGCAGGTACATTGCCTGAGCTCAGGAGTTCAAGACCAGTCTAAGTCAGAGCAAGACCTGTCTTCAAAAAAAATTGATGGGCATTGTGGTAGATACCTGTAGTCCCAGTGACAGGGGAGACTCAGGGAAAAGAATCATTTGAGCCCAAGTGTTTGAGGGTGCTGTGAGCTATAATACCACGCCACTTTACTGAGGGTGACAAAGTGAGACTCTGTTCTCCCTACCCACTAAAAGAGTTTTCATATATATTCACCTACAGGACAGTATAACCATTGGCCAGCAACCAAGAGAAAATGTACTATTCCTAATTAGACCAAATATAAGAAAAATGTAGGCAAACAAACAGAAATAAAATGAAATTCTCACTAGACATCTAGTTGATTTGTACTTAACTTTAATTCTCAATGTCTTAAAGTACACAGAGTTCAATAATGTCATGCAAAATTATAATTTAAAAAGTGACAAAGTGACTCAGCGATAAAAACGTGATATATTTTGGATTTTGAACTTCTTTATTTTTGCACAGAAAAATATGATGGAAAATTTTGTAATGAATATTTTGTACATAATGGTACATTTAGCTACAATTTCCCATTTTCCTTATCCATGTATGTCTGGCAAATTTTGGTACAACATGTATAGGTAAAAAGTACAAACTAAATTGACTGAGGTGAGGTGACCTACTTTAAAAATTTAAAAAGAGGGGGCGGCACCTATGGCTCAGTGAGTAGGGCACCGGCCCCATATACTCATTGTGGCGGGTTCGAACTCGCCCTGGCCAAACAACAACAAAAAATAGCCAGGCAGTATGGCAGGTGCCTGTATTCTCAACTACTCCAGAGGATGAGGCAAGAAAGTTGCCTTAGCCTAGGGGTTAGAGGTTGCTGTAAGCTGCGACACCACAGCACTCTACCAAGAGTGATAAAGTGAGACTCTGTCTCTAAAGAAAAAAAAAGAAAAATTAAAGAGAGGCCTAGACAAGTGGCTCATGTCTGTAATCCTAACATTCTATGGGGCAGAACCAGGTAGATGGCAGGAGCTCACTAACACTTTTCAAAGAACTATATAAAAGGTCAACAAGCATTTCAAACGATGCCTAACGTCCTAGTAAGGTTTCTCAGACAACTAAAATTTAAAGTTATTATTTGGCTCTGTGCCTTTAGCTCAGTGGCTGGGGACTGGTGGGTTCAAACCTGTCCAGGGCCTGCCAAACAACAATGACAACTACATCAAAAAATAGCCTGGCATTTTGGCAGGGGCCTGTAATCCCAGTTACTCGGGAGGCTGAGGGAAAATAATTACTTAAGCCTAAGAGTTGGAGGCTGCTGTGAGCTGTGACTCCGCAGCACTCTACTGAGGGGGATATAGTGAGACTCTGTCTCAAAAATAAATAAATAAATAAATACATGTTATGATTTCATTCATCCAGCAATCTCTTGTCTGGGTATACATCCTAACTACACACTGCAGATCGGGGAAGATACACGTCCTCACTCACGTTCATCACAGCATTATTCATAAAAGCCAAGACGTGGCCAGGTGCGGTCACTCACAGATCCAATCCTAGCATTTTAGGAGGATGAGGCGGGAGGACAGCCGAACCACAGGGATTCAAGACCAGGCTAAGCAACAGTGAGACCCCATCTCTACTAAAAGAACAGTAGTATAGCCAGGAGTTTGGAAGGCTGAAGCAGGATTGCTTAAACCCACGTGTTGGAAGTTGTTCTAAGCTGGGATGATGCTAGAGCATTCTACTGCTGGCAACAGGGTTACTTTCCATCTCACACAAAAGTTCTCTTTTCTAGATAACTACAATGTTCCATTAGGACTGTGGACTGAACCAAAGCAGGTATTTCTTCTTTTTTTTGAAACAAAGTTTCACTATTGTCACCCTTGGTAGAACGCTATGTCACAGCTCACAGCAACATCAAATTCATGGGCTTAAGAGATTTTCTTGTCTCAGCTTCCCAAGTGGCTGGGACTACAGGCACCTGCCACAACGCCAGGCTATTATTTTTGTTGTTGTCATTGTAGCTGTCATTGTTGTTTAGCAGAGCCGGGCTGGGTTCAAACCCATCACCCCCCAGTGCCCTAATCATTGAATAACAGGCACTGAGCCCGAGTATTTTTTGTTAATATTAGTCAACATTTTGTTGGATGAAAACAGGAATACTGAATATTTTATGTACCATCTTTCAATAAAATTTCATGGAAATGTATGATTTATTAACATGAGATACTTACCAGAAAATATTAATAAATATTTGAAAACCCTAGAGATAATTTTTATATTAATATATTCGTCTTTTTACAAAAACTGAAAAGGTTTAACTTACCCTTTAGAAACAATCAAAAAACATTTACAAATAAAATAAAAATTTTAACTTTGTAAAATATGATAAATCATACTATTAAAAACAAGTATTTGGGCAAAATTAAGATATCATTTAGATATAGGTTGAGGAAAGTGATGACAATCATGCTGATTTCTGTTTGCCCAGAGTAAACTAGAAATTTCAAGTCTATTTTGAAAAATAAACTTGAAAGTTTATTGTGAAAAAAAAGGTGAAAGTTTATTTTACAAAATAAACTTTCTTTGAAAACAATTTTCAAGAAATTTTTTAATATATTATTATTATTTTTTGTTGTTGAGACAGAGCCTCAATTGTCACCCTGGATAGAGTGCCATGGCATCACAGCTCACAGCAACCTACACCTCCTGGATTCTCTTGCCTCGGCCTCCCAAGTAGCTGGGAATACAGGTCCCCCCACAATGCCCAGCTGTTTTTTTTTTTTCCTTTTTGGCTGTAGTTGTCATTACTGTTTGGCAGGCCCAGGCTGGATTCGAACCCTCCAGGTCTGGTGTATGTGACTGGCGCCTTAGCCACTTGAACTACTGGCTCCGAGCCTTTTTTTTTTTCTTTTTAATTTACTTTTCTTAAGACAGAGTTGCTCTACATTGCCCTCAGTAGAATGCTGTGGCATCACAGCTCACAGCAACCTCAAACTCCTGGGACCAAATGATTATCTTGCCTCAGCCTCCCACATAGCTGCGACTGAGGCGCCACCAGGATGCCCGGCCATTTTCCTATTGCAGTTGTTACTGTTGTTTAGCAGACCCAGGCCAGGCTACAACCCACCAACTTCAGTGCATGTGGCTGGCGCTGCAGGCTCTGTGGTACAGGGTACAAGCCAAGTGAACCTTTTAATAAATCTGGAATTCCTACTCATTCTCTAAATTACTTGCTACATAAGTTGAAATTCTAACACATAGTTCTGAATATTTAAATCTAAAATTACAGAAAACTGAACACAGAATAAAATGGACTGTGAAAACATAGATAGAGACAGTAAAACCAGCAAGACAGTAGAATACAAGTCCCATCTTCATGTATTCCTCCCAAGGGAGCCATCTATAGGGAAAGATGCTTCAGTGAAGACCCCAGCGCACAGACTCACACCTGTCATCTCACCTACTCAGAGGCTGAGGTGAGAGGATCACATTAGTCCAACAGTTTGATACCAGCCTAGGCAATAAAGTGAGTCGCCATCTCACAATAAATGATGCTACCAGAGCTTTGGAATCCAAGGAGGAAGTTGTGAAATCCTCCTGATGCTCTTAAGAAGGGTCGCTAGGAGAAGGTCGACCCTCACTCACTTAGGAAACTAGAGGATCTCTGGTCTGGGTTACTGATTGGAGAATGGCGTACAGACTTGGGCACTTTGTGTGTATGTGTATATATGTGTACTATTTGTGTGTGCACATATATGTATGGACTATTTTTGTGTGTGTATACACATACGCATACACACACACACACACACAAACATCAGAACCTCCATAGTGAGCGATCTCCCTACAGTGACCATCCCGTCAACTTGACCTGATTTTCATAGAGCAGACATGCACCCCATGTGTGTATTGGTACTGCAGGCCTGGTTCCTTATGCTAATCACCTCTGTATGTTGACTAGTTTGTTACAGTCCCTGAGTGGTCAACTTACAGAGGTTCTGCTGCCTCTGTGTATGTGTGCGTGTGTGTATGAATAAGTATATCCTAAGCCAGAGACAGTTATAAAATAAGAATTATATTGTAACAACAGAGACACTAATGTATCCTCAGGAACACTCTAAACTACTGAATGACATATTATTATTAAGAAATTCAGGCTCAGTGCCTGTAGCTCAAGCTGCTAATGCACCAACCACATACACCTGACCTGGCGGATTTGAATCCCTCCCAAGTCAGCCAAACAATGACAACTACAACCAAAAAATGGCCAGGAGTTGTGGTGGGTGCCTATAGTCCCAGCTACTTGGGAGGGTGAGGCAAGAGAATCGCTCAAGCCCAGGAGTTGGAGGTTGCTGTGAGCTGCCATCCCACAGCAGTCTACCCAGGGTGACAGCTTGAGACTGTCTCAAAAAAAAAAAAAAAAAAAAAAAAAAGAAAAGAAATGTAGCCAGTAGCCATCAGATGTAGGGGATTATACCTCTAATCCTAACCCTCGGGGAGGCCAAGGAAAATAGACTACTTGAGTTCAAGAGCTCAGGACCGCCCTGAGCAAGAGGGAGACACCAACTCTTCTAAAAATTACAAAACTAGCCAAATGTGGTAGGGTGCCTGCCTGTTCCCACATATTCAGGAGGCTGAGCCAAGGGGATCCCTTGACCTGAAGTGTTTAAGGTTGTGAGCTATAATGCCATGACACATGATGTTGTCTCTAAAAGAAAAGCCCAAAAATGAATTGTAGGGTGTAGATACCTTTAAACATACTAACGCTGACAAAGGCCAGACGCTGTGGATCAGGCCTATAATCCTAGCACTGTAGGAGGCCGAGGTGGGTGGATTGCTTGAACTCACAAGTTTGACACCAGCCTGAACAAAGGAAAATCCTGTCTCTACTAAAAATAGAAAAACTGAGGCAAGAGCATCTCTTGAGCCTGAGATGGAGCCTGCTGTGAGCTATGATGCCACTGTGAGCTATAACCAGGGTGACAGCTTGAGACTCTGTCTCAAAAAAAGTGGTTGGCAAATTACTGCACACAGAAATTAAATTATTTTTCACAGTCCATATAAAAACAGAATTTTGAAGCTAAAGAACATTAGTCTTGGCTCAGCGCCTGTGGATCAAGCAGCTAAGGCGGCAGCTACATACACCCAAGCTGTAGGGTTTGAATCCAGCCCGAGCCTGTCAAATAACAATGATAACTGCAACCAGAAAATAGCTGGGCGTTGTGCGGGGCACCTGTGGTCTCTGCTACTAGGGAGGCCGAGGCAAGAGAATAGGTTAAGCCTAGGAATTTAAGGTTGCTGTGAGCTGTGATGCCACAGCACTCTACCCAGGGGGACAGCTGAAGACTCTGTCTCAAAAAAAAGAAAAGAAAGAAAAACTTTTATTCAGACAGTCTCATTCTGTTGTTCAGGCTATAGTGTCATAAAATCAGCCTAACTGACAGCAACCTCAAACTCCTGGGTTCAAGCAATTCTCCAGCCTCATCCCCACCACCACCCCCTTGTAGATGGAATAACACCCAACCACTACAATGCCTGGATAGTTTTCTCTTTTTACTAGAGACGGGGTGTCAATCTTGTTTAGGTTAGTCTCACACTCCTATGCTCAAGGAATTGTCCCACCTTGGGTCCCAGAGAACTAGGAGAAGAGGTGTGAGCCACCACACCCAGCCCAAAGAATATTAAAAAAAATTTCACAGGTATACTAAAAAATACACACTTATTTCATGTCCTTAAAAACAATGGAAGAGCAGTCACATCCTGCACTCACATGTAAGCCATAGGAAGTTCTTTCATTCTCACTGTAACCTAGAAGGAATATCAGTGAAAAGTAAGGTCCTTCTGGAAATTAAAATCAAGAACAGGGGCGCCTGTGGTTCAAGGAGTAGGGTACCGGCCCCATATACCAGAGGTGGCGGCTTCAAACATGGCCCCAGCAAAAAACTACAAAAAAAAAAAAATAAAAAGATTTATTTAGGAAAAAAAAAAAAAAAAACTGGAAGAACTTAAAAAAAACTAAATAAATAATAAAACCAAAAACAGGCACAGTGGCTCACAAGTACATGTCTAGCACTCTGGGAAGCCAAGGAGGGAGGACTGCTTCAGCTCGCAAGTTTAAGACTAGCCTGAGTAAGGATGAGAACTCCCCTGTACTAAAAAAATTAAGACAACATTAGCCAGGCAATGTGGAGAAACCTGTAGCCCCGGCTATTTGGGGACTGAGATAGAAAAATCACTTGACACCAGTAGTATAAGGTTGCTGTGAGCAAGAGGGAAGGAGGGAGGCAGGTGGGACCTTGGTGTGTGCCACACCTTTTGGGGCCAAGACATGATTGTAAGAGGGACTTTACCTAACAAATGCAATCAGTGTAACCTGGTTTCTTCTACCTTCGATGAATCCCCAACGATACACACACACACAAAAAAAAAAAAATGGAAAAAAAAATGGTGGCTCTGAGTTAGGCTGATGTCATTGCACTCTAGTGTGAGGCAAGAGAAAATAAAAGTTAAAAAATAATAAAAAAATAGAAGAGATGCCTTTATGTAAGAACAAGGGAAAGAAACCCAGGCTTCTCAGAAATCATTTCTGGTTAAGCTGAGCTTCCTTAATCACACTGCATTGTGTGGTTTCCTCCCAGAAGTTGGACCTCTGACCAGTGTTACCTGCTCCACTCACTCCAACCTACCTGGGTGCTGGACTAGTGTCTGCTGTGTCTTCACCTTCCAGGGTTCCTTGCTTTGCTCCAGACAGGTGATGAGGTCTGGCTTAGAGACAGCAAGACCTGTTT
>CAUYON010042008.1:0-15065 GCA_963573935.1 Arctocebus calabarensis | reverse complement strand
ACCCGGCCATTTATTTGTTTGCAGCTGTCATTGTTGTTTGGCGGGCCGGGCTGGATTCAAACCCGCCAGCTCAGGTGTATGTGGCTGGTGCCTTAGCCTGTTGAGCCATAGGTGCTGAGCCGAAAGATTGTGTTATTAATTTTTTTAAATTAAGAAGTACCGTGCTATATTGCTACACAAATACCACCACATAACTCATAGCTGTACTTCCCTTATACACTCCGGGCCATGTATAAATTTCGATTTGTACTGCATTTGCCTGAGAAAATCCACTTGACTGAGGATTTTGTGTTTTTCCTACTGGGCGATAACCTCTTTTGAATGATGATAACAATGACTGACACTCTAGCATATGTCTGTATTTGTGTACCCTGGGGTCACCATTTGAGAAGCCTTTCTTGACCATCCCTGCCTGCCAGCCAGGCCAAGCTAGGGGAACCTCTCTTGGTTCTAAGCATTTGAGCACACCCCTCTTAGAACCCCAATACCTCCCTATTCTGATTGTGGCTTTACTGGTTGGTCTACAGATTAAGAGCAGCTTGAAGGCAAGGACTGCATCTTTTAACTCTCTAACCCAGAGCCTAGACAAGTGCTTGACAAACAGAAGGACTTCAGTAATATCATCTGAACTATGAATATCATCTTACTAGGCTAAGCCCTTTACATGCATAATTTCATTTAACTTTGCCATAATATTATAAGGTATATATTATTACTGAATAAGAAATGGTAGCTTAGACAGTGTAGGTAGTAAGTCCAAGCTCATTCATTGGAAAGAGCTGGAGCAGAGCTCTAAACCCAGGCTTTCTGCCTCCATTGCACTGTGCGTGCTTTCCAAGTGTGCCAGGTGGGCTGTTTGGGAGGCAGATATTTGTTTCCCTGAGGGTGAGGGCTGCAGCAGTTCCACTTCCAAAGGTTCATGTCACTGATCTGGGTGCTAGGGTTGTTTGTCCCCGTGTCTTCACAGGCTGCTGGCACTGCCTTGCCTGTAGTTTTGTGCGACGGCAGGTTGGTGTTGCACGGCATTGTTGGCATTGAACTCTCATCTCTGAAATTAGTAAGGTTATGCTTTAAACTGTTTATGTCAGTCCTGGAATGCTTTGCTGGAAGTCCTCACCATCACTCATTTTTCTCCAGGGCCTTAGTCAGTGGAAATACTGGATCTGAGACAGGGTACTGAAGCAAACAGATATGGGATCGCTACAGTCAGAGTATAGCTATTATAGACTACCTTTGGAAGTCTTCAGAAATGTGAATTCCATTAAAATCAAAAGTCCCTTGCATTAGACCTATAATAAGTGAAAGGATTAAAGTAGTAATCGGAAACTTCCCTCAAAGAAAAGCCTGGGCCCAGATGACTTCACTGGTTAATTCTACCAGACATTTAAAGGAGAATCATACCTCACAAACTTTTCCAAAAATAGAAGAAAAGTTAGCACTTCTCAACTCATTCTGTGATGCCAGTATTGTCCTGATACCCCATCCAAACCAGTCAAAAATATCACAAAAAAAGAAAGACTGGTATTCCTTATGAATATATGTGCAAAAATCATCAACCAAATAACAGCAAACTGAATTCAGGAACATATAAACAGATTATACAGCATGACCAAATGGACTGTATCCTAGCAATGCAGGGTTGGTTTAATATCTAAAAATTAATCAATGTAATAATACCACATTAATAGAATAAAAGACAAAACCACACAATCATTTCAATAGGTGCAGGAAAAACTCTTGACAAAGGTTTCTTGCTTTGTAACCCTACCCTCAGTAGATTTTTCTTGAATAGAAGTGACCAAATTATAATACCTTACTAGTCACCCAGTCAACACATTTCAGCTGAGTTTCATTCTCTTTTATTAGCTTTAATCATAAGGCCTAGCCTGAAACCCTAACACAAAGTAAGGATTCAAGAACTAGTCACTGAATCAAGCATAAATTTTCCTGATGTCAGATATGTATGTAACATGTGAATTTATTGGTAGCACTAAACAGTTGAATATAAATTATAATTGATATATTAGTTAGGATTAGATTTGCCTTCAAATGCCAGAAACCAAAATAATGCTGCTTAAGCAAACTAGAAATTTATTTATTTATTTATTTTCATTTCAGCAGTCTAAGACGTGAATGGTAGCACTTGTTCATGAAGACTTTAGGGACCCAGTTACCTTCCAGATTAGGAAACACTTTTAAAGTCCAGTTCTCCAGCAGAATATATTTAGACTGAGTAAAAATGTATATCCATTTGAAAATTGACTCTGTTATGACTGATTTAGGTTTTAGCTGGATTGTATAATCCCGGAGATGGTCACATCGATCCTTATTCTCTAACAATGGCCCTGGCTGCTGGGGCTAGGAGATATGGTGCCCTTTTAAAATATCCTGCACCGGTGACTTCTTTGAAACTCAGGTCAGATGGAACATGGGCCGTTGGAACACCACAGGGATCTTTGAGAGCAAACAGAATTGTGAATGCTGCAGGTAAGCATCACATCTTTTTAAAAATCTGTGTTTTTTTAAGTGGCAAAAAAATAAGATAGCTATAAAGTAATGTTTTACATGATGGGCATTGTTAGGAAGCACTGTGATGTTCCAAGTTAAACATTTTGTGTGTTTCTAAGCTACAAGAGCCTGCCTCCGCCTTTTGCCCAGCCATATCCATTCCAGGCAGCTCTTTGCTGAAAGTTGTGTGAACTATCCTGTCTCAATTCTCAATTCTTTATCTCATTCAGATCAGATCTGTGCCCCATAATCTTTTTTTTTCTTTTTATTCTCCATCTCTTTACTTCCATAAGGCAAAAGTGATTGGCAAAAACCTAATCAATTACATAGTCCATCGAAGAGGGGTGTGTGTGTCTGTTTTCAAAAAAACTTTACTTAAAGGACAGAAGCTCTCCAAAGGGTAAGCTCTAGTAATTGGAGGCAAAAGTTTGGATATGTTCCTTTCTAATAAAGATCAGTTTTATGAATTAAAGCAGCCATCCGCAGAAAGCTTTTTGCTGAAATGATTTGAGAACATGTGGCTGGTAGAGTGTTTCCCAGAGTTGCACAGTGAGACTAGGAAGTCTCAAATTCAGACAAATCCCTCAGGCCAGCTATGAGATCTGATTAAAGCAACCAGAATAGGAACTTGGAAATACAACCAAAATGTAAAATATATAAAGGCCGCTGGGTCTTCAGAATATCCAGAAAAAGCACAGAGTCTAACAGAGAAGCATTATGGTTACCAGATACTGGGAAGGGTAGTGGGGAGGGATAAATTGGGGATGGATAATGGGTACAAAAATATAGTTAGATACAGTGAGCAATATTTGGTAGCACAACAAAGTGACTATAACCAAAAGTAACTTAGAGCACACTTTAAAATAACTAAAAGAGTGAAATTGGAAGGTTCCTAACACAAAGAAATGTTAAATGCCTGAGGTGATGGATCACTAATTACTCTGATTTGATTAATTCATATGTATGCTTGTATCAAAAATCACATGACCCTATAAAGATATATAACTATTATGTACCCATAATAATTAAAAATAAGATAAAAAGGACAGTCTAAGAGTAAAGATGTGTCAGTTTGCTGATGTGCTTCCAGCATTGTCCACGACATGGTGCTCTCTGGCCCAGAGTCATGGGCATTGCCAACCCAGTGACTTGGGCAGGTTACTCATTTGTAAGACGAGAATAATATTGCCCATCTTGGAAAGTTATTGTGGGTAGTAAATAGGCTAATAATGTAAAGTACGCAGAATAGGGTAGAAAGCACTAAAACAACTAGATAAAATAATTATTATGCTTATTACAATTATTTCTTTGATAGTCTCTGCCCTCGTCTGGAAGACAGTAGCATCAGCCTTAAGATCTTCCAACTCCTTTCTTTTGCCCTATAGCCATCTAGCACCTATTCTGCTACTAAATTGACTTCCCAAAGAGCTTGGTTATAGTGTGCACAAGAAATCACCTTGGGAAGTTCCCCAGGCTTCAAAAAGAATCTAATTCAGGTGTTCTGGGTAAGGGCTCAGAAGCACCATCTTAAAAAGCACTCCAGGTACTGCCTGTAATAGATAATTTGTTTAAAAAAATCCCTGGAGAGACACTACTGTATGGGTGTTCCTATAAGGAGAGACATTTGACTTTGTGGCAAGTGAATATGTTCTTGAGCATTCAGGACTGTGAAAGTTTCCGATGCTCCCGAGTTTTTGGTGTGCAGCAGTAGAGCTTGGCTTTAGTGCCGGAAGCTTTCAACTTTGTCTTCATTCTACCCCTTCACTCAGGTGCAAGTCGGGGATATGGGCAGAAGCTATTTATTAAAACAAGGTTTTTTTCTGCATAGTGTTGAACATTTCTTTTGACCTCATTTCCTAATTGATTCACTAAGCCTGAGATAACTTTGTAAAATTTACTTAAGAATTTTCCTAATATAGTAAATCAGAAATATTTTTGGATCATGCTAACGTAAAGCCCAATGTTCAGCTAAAGAGAATTGTTTAATTTTGTTTGATACTGTGTCAAGAGAGTGACGCCATCCTTGTCACTGTATAAACCATCTAGCAGAAGTGAACTTGTCCGTGAATCTTTTTTTTTTTTTTTTGAGACAGAATCTCAAGCAGTCACCCTGGATAGAGTGCAATGGCATCACAGCTCACAGCAACCTCCAATTCCTGGGCTCAAGCGAGTCTCTTGCCTCCACCTCCCAAGTAGCTGGGACTACAGGCGCCCACCACAACGCCTGGCCGTTTTTCGGTTGCAATCGTAGTTGTTTGGCGGGCCCAAGCTGGATTCGAACCTGCCAGCTCAGGTGTACGTGGCTGGTGCCTTAGCCCGCTGAGCCACAGGCACCGAGCTGTCCGTGAATCTTTAGTCTAAATTTTAGCTTCATTTCCTTTCTTTCTCCTTCCTTCCTGCCTTCCTGTCTTCCTTCCCTTCTTCCCTTCTTCACTCCCTCCCTCTCTCCCTTCCTCCCTTCCTTTGGCACCATATCCCTGTCAAATAATGATTTTTATTATTTTAGATTCTAAAATACCTTCCCTCTCTCCCTCCTTTTCTTTGGCAGGGTCTCACTGTGTCAGCCTGGCTAGAGTGCAGTGGTGTGGTCATAGCTCACTGCAACCACAAATGCCTGCACTCAAGTGTTCCTCCTACCTCAGTCTCCCCAGTAGCTGGGACTATCACCAAGCCAGGATAATTTTTCTGTTTTTTAGTAGAGATGGCCTTTCACTCTTTCTCAGGTCGGTCTCCAACTCCTGAGCTCAAGTGATCCTCCCCCCTCAGCCTCCCAGAGTGATAGGGGTTACAGGCCTGAGCCACTGCACCCACATTTAACTTCATTTCTATTTATCATTGCACTTTTTAAGAAATGTAAGTAATTCCAGTGTCATTTTTATTGACTCTTCATTTGTTTTCCAAATGACATTGGTGGACTTTAGAATGAATCCTCCACATCTGTCTCCTTTTTGATCTTGGTGGGTGGGTGCTCCAGCAGGAGTCCAAGGGTAATGCTGGCTCGTTTTAGGTTAACTTGATTGACATAGAGATGAAAAGAATGCCAGCAGACACATCACTTCAGGGTAAAACGGTGTACAGCTTGCCATGGGATTTGAAGTAATATAGTGATATGATACTTACGTATACATTTCCACTTTGTTTTAATGATGAAGCACTTTAATAAGCAAGTGTTTGGATTCAGAAATTCATATATAGGTTGGACTAGGGTAGAATTTATTTTCTTCAATTTATGTCTTTAATTGAAACAAGTCTATTGGGGATACTGCAGTAGTTTGAATTGGTAGGCTGAATATTTTGACTTTTTATATTTTAACACTGCTCAAGTGTATATAACTAGAATATGTGGCTTTATCACACGTTCCTACAAAGTCCTGACATTGGTAATGCCTATCTTCCTACTAGCAAGAATAAATTATATCTCTAAATTATTAAAAGACCAACAAATAGAGCTGATGCCCACAGGTCCGATTTCTAGTTTGCAAATGGTACTGATTTCGAGGTTTATTACAGGAGCGTGATCAACTTAGCCATTAGGCCAAAACAAAATAGAATACAAGGGTAATGTTAGATTGTGAAATGGAAACTAACCTTGCCACACATGAGCACGTAATCTAGATTCCCAGACTGACTCATAATTGATGATGCTGTGTAAGCTCTAAACTTTATAATTTTTTAGATTCGGAAAAAGGGCTCCATGTGCTGACGCCAGGCTCTCTAGGGTCCCTGGAGGCTGTTGCCCTGCGGGCTGCTCTCCCTGCGGCGGGGACAGGTGGACCAAGCGAGCGTTGAGTCTGCCCGGCCCTTTGGGGCGCCCCGCACCGCACAGGCTTGTTCCCCAGGGTCGTCCGCGCTCCCGGCGCCCTCTCTGGTCGCAGCTGCAGAGTCTGCTGGTCCTGGAGGAGTCGTTGGAGGGTTAAAAAAAAAACATTCAGAGAAAAGCAAACAGAAATTATTAAACATTTAAAGAGTGTAACCTTTAAAGAAATAAATAAGATTCTGTAATCATTTGAATAATTACTCAAAATTATTGTGAAACAAGCAAGCAAATAGAACTCCCTCCTTAAATAATCCATTGACGGGGCAGGTGACACCATATCTCTGTCAAATAATAATTTGTATTATTTTAGAATCCAAAATACCTTTACGCGAGTGAAGATGCCTTAGATTTTTTAAATGAAGTCTTTCTGCAGGAAAAAAAAAACCAATAAATAGGTTGATTACAGGCATATCTAACTCCTCTGGACCTTAGCTTCCACAGCTGTGTTCTGATGGGACCGCCTAGGAAAGAAGCCTAGGTCTTTCAGCCACAAACTGTGTTTTGCAAATGGAAAAAATAAAAATTATGTCCACCAATAAGACAGCCCCTATGCAAATCATGAAGTGAGAAACATTTTCTTTAGGAATTCCCCACCTACTTTTTTTTTTTTTTTTTTTTGAGACAGAGTCTCACTATGTGGCCCTCTGTAGAGTACCGTAGTGTCACAGCTCACAGCAACCTCCAACTCTTGGGCTTAAGCTATTCTCTTGCCTGTGCCTCCCAAGTAGCAGGAGCTACAGGTGCCTGCCACAATGCCCGGCTATTTTTGTTGTTGTTGCATTTGTCATTGTTGTTTAGCTGGCCGGGGCCAGTTTCGAACCTGCCAGCCCAAGTGTATGTGGCCAGCACCATAACCACTGAACTATGGGAGATGGGCCCTCCCCACCTACTGATAAGCCCCCACCTCCCCTTCCTCTAGCTCATCTTCTTCCCAGTTTTTTGCCTCCTTTGTGCCTTCATGTTTTTTTTACAAAAGAGGATCTTGCCAACTTATTCAAACTAAAATTTTTAAAGCAGATAAAACTTAATGTGCTCTCTCTCCAAAGTGTATACATTTTCAAATTTTAAGTTCACAGCATCATTTTGTATTTGTGATGTTAGATGTCAACAATTTGGGGAGATTAGGGTTCGAGGCCTACAGAAGTTGACTCCCAGGGCTTAATCATGTACCTTCCTTATGCTTTATATGGATTACATCGACACTGGATCTCTGCCTGACAACCTCTGTCCACAAGTAGGGTCAGTCTGCTGCCATATTTTTATTGATATTTACACATTTTATATAGTTGGGTTGTCTTGTTTTTTCTTTTAAATAAAATTCTTTGGAGTTTTTTCTGCCATTTTCTTCTGGGCAAAATACTTTTTCAGGCATGGGCTTCCCGTACATTACAGACATCTTCAAAATCTGGGCAATGCAAATACTGTCTCGTCTTCTCCTCCCCTATTCAATTTTGCATTGACAACAATTTTAAAGGTTGTTACAGCATTCTTTAGACTTTGCCATGAGTACTCAAACCTTCTAAATATTTTATTTTAATAAACATTGCTATCTTTGCAGGTATCTGATGTGGTATGCTTATGTATGTGCTGACATTTTTAAATGACTTTTTCGTTGAAGGATTTTGGGCTCGTGACGTAGGCAAAATGATTGGCTTGGAACATCCTCTCATTCCTGTCCAACATCAGTACGTCATTACATCCACTATACCCGAAGTGAAAGCTTTGAAACGAGAACTTCCCGTGATCCGCGATCTGGAAGGATCGTATTACCTACGACAGGAAAGGGATGGGCTTTTGTTTGGTCCTTATGAAAGTCAGGAGAAAATGAAAGTTCAGGACTCCTGGGTCACCAGTGGAGTTCCTCCAGGTGGGTTCAGCAAACCAAAGTGTGTGCAGGTCAGACAGCACATATGATTCATGTTCTCCATGGTGGGGCTGATTGTAGAATACTAGAATAATACTAGTAGAATCAATTACTAGAATAATACTAGACCATCTAGTATTATTCCAATACTGTCCAATACCTGGGACATTGGAGACAGGGGTTTGAGATGAGCTCTGTTCTTTTATTCCTTTGAATAATCACAGCAGCGAGTGAGGAAAGAGAGAAGATGGCTGGTGGGAGATAAGCTAAATAAACATGTTCCAGCTGCCTTGGAAGGCTCCAGGCACATTTTTACCTGCCCTACCAACCTCCTGCCTCCCACCTTTCTCCTTGATCTATTGCCAGTGTGATCTACTTTCAAGATTTGAATATAGCTACCATTGTGTTTTTACAGTTGGAAATTTGATAGGTATCAGAGGCTGGATATCCATTCTACTAAGAATGAAAGCCTGGGGCCTGGGTGTTTGTAACAGAGCAAGGTAGGTTGGTGCTGCAAACCGAGGCCCACCCGGGTTACATGAATGGATGTGGAAAAGACTCAGGCCTCTCTGCTAAAGCAGGAGGTACTATCATTTCTCTTTTAAGTTTTATAAGGGAGATAGGTCTGTTTTTGGTTTTGTTTGTTTCTTTTTCATGAAATATTTCCACAGTGTTAAAGACTGGGTTGCCTGAGGAGGTACCTCCGGTTTTAATCTGTAAAAGGAGCCAAAAATATCATTGGGATACTGAAATATGACAGGAAATACAAAGAAATGGAGGAAACGGTACTTTCTAGAATTATCCTTTGATAAGTTCCTTGAGACAGGAAATGAGTCCCTCCCTCCCACTCCTAAAAGAAAAGGCCCACATAACAACAAATGCTCACTGAGCTGCCTCCCTGTGGGCCAGCTAGCTTCAGGGCTTTAGTTTGGCTGAGTAGGGGGCTGCCCATTTGGGCCTAGAGTCATTCCTGATTCCGGAGGGAGGGCTGACCTGCCACCTGGGAGCCTCCCTCTCTGCTCTTCCCCAACACTGCCAGCCTCTCTTCCAGCCTCTCTTTCCAAATAAATGTTGAACAAATATTTAAATGATACCAGTTGAAGGGAGAGCCATATTGTTAGCTATCCCTGAGTGTGGGTGCCCATATGTCCTAGTCCCACCCCGAGTCTGTAGGCCTCCATGTAGCTGACCCAAATGCGGTCCCCAGGAAAAGGAGGCTCTGCTACCTAACACGTGGGAGTATCACGGATAGAAGCTCATCTTGTGCCTTGCTTGCAAGGCCAGTGACTGTTAAGATAAGAAAACGATTGCACTCCAACACCCTGCTTCTTTGACTCTAGTCCTTGGGTGTACGTGGGAGCAGCCTGGAGGAAGGAGGCCTCCATGCCATTGCTTCCCTGCTGAAAGGAGTCAAAAGGGCCCTAAAATCCACCATCTGCAATCCTGGAGTAGTAGTCTACTTTTCCCAGTGTCCTGGCATGACTTTGTAAACTCCCATTTGCTCTCATCTTCAGGGAAGAAACAGGATCTTATGGTTAATTAAAGGATAACGATCTTTCTTGACAAACTAATTTATTATTGCTTTTTAAAATTTGTGATTTGTGATTTTCAAATAGGACACTATTAATATGCAAACATTTGAATTTTCTATTAACTAAAAGGTTAACTTTTATGATTTTGTTTTAAGAACAATAACATTGATCTCAGTAATGGAATGGGTACCGATCTATAGACAGCAAATATCAAACTAGACTTAAAAATAAATGGCTGGCTCAAAGAGCTAAGGCGTCAGCCACATACACCTGAGCTGGCAGGTTCGAATCTAGCCCGGGCCCACCAAACAACAATGGTGGCTTGCGACCAAAAAATGGCTGGGCATTGTGGCGGGTGCTTGTAGTCTCAGCTACTTGGGAGGCGGAGGCAAGAGACTCACTTGAACCCAGGAATTAGAGGTTGCTGTGAGCTGAGATGCCACAGTACTCTATCCAGGGTGACAGCTAGAGGCTCTGTCTCAAAAAAAAAAAAAAAAAAAAAATGGCTGTCCTTCCTAACAGGCCATCTTTAAATGTAGATTATGTCAGAGGGTTAAATGGTGTTAGAATACTTGTCAGTACAGCTGGAGCATCCTGACTGCCATGGTGTATCTTTTCAGGTTTTGGAAAGGAACTGTTTGAGTCTGATCTAGACCGGATCATGGAACACGTGGAAATTGCCATGGAAATGGTTCCAGTCTTGAAAAAGGCTGACATCATCAATATTGTCAATGGCCCCATCACCTATTCTCCTGATATTCTGCCTATGGTGGGGCCGCATCAGGGGGTCAGAAACTACTGGGTGGCTATAGGCTTCGGGTGAGTATCTCTAAGTAATTCAACATTTATTAAAGAACCTCTTATTTTCACTAAGCCTGTCCAAACTCCCAGACCATAAAAGAAAAATGTGGGCATAGTAGAGAGAAAAAGGGTTTTCTCCCTTTCATGATCAGGAATAATTCAAGGAATAAAAAGTTTCAGTTAAAACACGGACTTTATTAAATATTATGTTTCAACCACTTGTGCAGGTTTTAAATATTAGCACACAGAAGGGCAATGAGTTCCTGGACCTTTCTTTTTGCATATTTCATGACATTTCCATTATGTGTGTCTCATTTCATTCTGTGTATCTTCAGATAGGTCAATTTGCCCCAATTTTATGAGGATGTTTTCATAATACAGCATAACAAAGATAATTTAAAATTATCAATATATGTATAATATAGCTGATGAATTATTTTTCACCATAATTCATGTTTCTCCAACGTGATTTGTTTCTTCATAATTCCTCAGGTTGCTTCTTATTTACAATTCATTGCCTCTTTGCTGTTTAATTTCTGTTATTTATTTCATTAATTTGGTGAATATTGATGTCAAGCCCATTTGTCTATCATATCACAGCTTGTGATGTTCTATTTTTCTTCTCCACTTTATTTGGCAATTTATTCAACTAAAAGTTAATGATTTCCAGCTCTGTGCCAGGTTGGGCACTGGGTTACAGCTGGGGCCAGGGCAGTGAGGTCAGACCAGGGGTGGAAGGCTGATTGGGGTGCTGTTCTGCCAATGAGGTAGAAAGGCTGGGTCTGAACTAAGGTAGCAGCAGTGAGGACTGAGAGATAGGAGATACAATTTTTTGGATTTTATGATAGATTGCATAAGGTCTTGAGGGAAAGGGGAAAAGATCAAATAATGGCAAACTTTCTAACTTGAGCACTAGTCATGAGGAGAGAAAACCAGGAAAATAATGAGTTGGCTTGGGTTTAAAGGGTTAAGTTTAGGCATGGGGGACATCCAGAGAGAGAAAGCCAGAAGGGGATACAGGACAGGAAGATGTGATGTAATTGAGGACTTACGTAATTACCCAGGGAGTATACCTGTGGGCATGTACCAGCAGGAGCACTTCTCTTACACGTCACTTGTATATCTTTTTTGGAGAAATGTCCATTCATATCTATTTCTATTCAGAAATAGTCTTTTCCTATTTTATAATTAAATGGTCTTTTTATTGTTAAGTTGTAAGAGTTCTTTACATAATCTAGATACCAGACCCTTATCAGATACACAGTTGGCAAAAATTTTCTCCCATTCTATGGGATGTCTTTTCACTTTCTTGGTGATGTCCATTGAAGCACAAGTTGTTAATGTTGATGAAGCCAAGAATATTTATTGTTTCTTTGGTCACATGTACTTTTGGTATCATATATAAGAAATTATCTAGCCCAAGTTCATGAAGATTTAAATCTATGTTTTCTTCTAAAATTTTTATAGTATAAGCTTTTACATTTAGGTCTTTAATGAATTTTGAATTAATTTTTGTTAATTATTTTTGCTAAAGGTAGGTATCCAGCTTCATTCTTTTGCCTGTGTGTAGCCAGTTGTCCCTTCACTATTTGTGGAAAAGATTATTCTTTCCTCATTGAATTTTGTTGACATCTATAATATCTTTTTTCTGACAACACTTCTAACACCAAATGCAGGGTATTTTCCAATACCAACAACAGATTTTCCAATTTTTTATCACCAACTGGTCCTCCAATAATTGAATTCAATTCTGACACCAACTGCTGGAGTTAGTGTAGACTCCACAGGTTAAGGGATCAATTTCACAATATTGCTCCCACTTTAGACACCAGTCTTGAGTCTCAGGAGTGACCCATCCTTCTAATCAACTGGTAATAAATTTCAGCATTCCCACAATGCTCTCCTCAATTTTAGTAATTGACTAGAATGATGCACAGAACTCAGGAAAATGCTTTACTTATATTTATTGGCTTATTATAAAAGATGCAAGTTAGGAGCAGCCAAATGAGGGAGACCCAAAATGGTGCAGAGGTGACATACTGCCTTCCTACAGAAGCCTCTGAATCCCATCGGTAAGGGTGTTTGTTTATGGGGGTTTCAGTAGGCATGATTAAGTCATTGATAGTTGAACTCAATATCCAGCCCTTCTCCACTCCCTGGAGTAGGAAGTGGGACTGAGAGTTCTTTCTAATCACTGTTAGTTGGTTTTTCTGGCAACCATCCCCCATCCTGAGGCCATCCGGAACTGCTCTTTTCCCACAGGAGCCATCTCATTAGCATTCATAATGCAATCCAAATGTTTTAGGAACTCGGTGCCAAGAGCGGGGCACAATGACCAAATACTTATTTTTTATTAAACCACAATGTTCTTCTCCTAAATCCATAGACCCTAGAAATGAGCTTATTTCTAGATCTCAATTTTATTTCATGGATGTGTGTCTCTTCTTGTGCCGGTACTACACTGTCTTAATTACTATAGCTTTTGTAGTAACTTCTGAAATCAGGAAGTGTGAATCCTCCAACTTTTTTCTTTGTCAAGATTGTTTTACCTATTCTGGGTCTTTTAAATTTTCATATACATTTTAGAAACAGCTCGTCAATTTCTGCAACGAAGTCAGCGAGATTTTGATAGGGACTGCGTTGAATCTGTGGATCAACTAGGGAAGTATTGCCATCTTAGCAATATTAAGTCTTCTGATGAATGAACATGGAATGTCTTTTCATTTATTTAGGTCTTTTAAAATTTCTTTCAAAAATGGGTTAAGGTGTGAACTAGTAGACACCGGTTTTGAGAAAGATTTCTCCAGATAAAGATTAGCATAGAAAGAAGAAAACATTTATTTTACTTTTCTCTATGGACCCTTTTCCACTGCACAGAGGTGGGAGAGAGTACTGGCAGAAAGATTTTTCTTTTTGTTTTGAGACAGAGTTTTACTGTTGCCCTGGGTAGAGTACCATGCTGTCTTAAGCTCACAGCAACCTCAAATTCCTGTGTTCAAGAGATCCTCCTGCTTCAGCCTTCTGAGTAGCTGAGACTACAGGTGTCCAGCTAGTTTTTTTTTTTTTTTAAATAGAGATGGGCTCTTGTTCAGGTTGGTCTTGAACCCCTGAGCTCAAGCAATCCACGTGTTTTGGCCTCTCAGAGTGTTTGAATTGCAGGTGTGAGACACCCTGTCTGGCAGGTATTTATACTTTTTATTAGAGGCAGTAAAGGGGGGGTGAAAATGATTTATGGCTATAGTCAAATTAACAGGGTACTGTGAACTGCTATATCCCCTTTGCTAGTTCTCTCTTCTTAGAGCCAAGCTGGTAGTAGAAGTGGAAGACAGTTTTATCACTGGTAATTGTGATCTCAGGGATTCTGCCCTAGAGATATGCTTTGTTAAGCAGGAACTGGGGCCTGTAACTTGCACCTCCCTGTTTAGGAGCTCTCTAAGGCTGTAAAGCTGTAAAAAGCAAGTTCCACAAGGGGTCTATAGGTCTTTCGTCAGTAGGTCTAAAAATGTACATTTCCTTTCTGTCTGTTTAGCTCTTTTAAGATGTGAGAACAGAGCCCCTGCAAGGTGCCTGTCACCAGAGAGGGAGCGCAAGAAAGCTCATGGGATTGATCTTAGCTCCTACTGAGAAACTAGGAGCTAGATAATTTTTCTGTTATTAATTTTTTTCTAATATTTTAGCACGCCTGTCCTCTCACAATGATTTGTAGTTTTGCACTTCTTCTGTTAAATTTATTCCTAAGTAGTTTATTCTTTTTGATATTGCAATTGGCTTTTAGTAATAGAAATTGAGGATCACTCAATAAGCCACACTCAGAGCTGTGAACAAGTGATAATGTCACTGAGTTACAAGAAACAGACAAAAACACTCAGAAAGCATAGCAGCCAGGGGTCATTTAGAAGAATGTGGTTGTGCAGATTAATGCTAGAGTTAGAACCTAACTCTCCTCTCATAATGTTCCCCTCCACTCCCACTTCACATCTTACTTCCTTATTAAAATCCTTGCAGCTGGGCACAGGCATAAACTCTTGTTGGTCATGCCAGGGCCCAATAGCGCCATGGACTGTTTGCCTACGATGTGCTGTGCAGTGTACCAAATGCTTTTAAATGCCATGACAGTTAATTCTCCACCAACACCATAAAGAAAATGAGAACATGAGAAGACTGAAGTTTAGGGTGATTTTATAATTTGCTCAAGGTCACACAGCTAACAGTGGCAGAACGGGAACCATATCCAGATCTCTTTCTCTGCGCTGTTATACTTTTAGCTACTAAGCTATGGGTTTATATGTGATGTTTTGTAACAGTTGTATAGCATTGTATTACATATAGCTTGTTAATGGTTAGAGGACTGGTTTATAAAATATTTCCTTTTTTTTAATTGTCTTTTTTTTTTTTTTTTTTTTCTCTTCAATGATGTTTTCCTACATACACATTTATTTATCTGGGTTATTTACTAATCTCACAAATAAAATTTTAGTTTACAATTGTTCCTAAGACTACATCTTTCTATGTACTAGTGGAAATGCAGTAGCCACTAGCACAG
>CAUYON010042000.1:0-13361 GCA_963573935.1 Arctocebus calabarensis | reverse complement strand
GAATTGAATGAATTCAAAGACAAAATGACCAAAGATTTTGACACATTGAGACAAGAAGTTGCAGCCCTCAAAGATCTGAGAAATACAGTAGAATCCCTCAGTAACAGAATGGAGCAAGCAGAAGAAAGGATTTCTGACATGAAAGAAAAAGCTTTTGAATGCTCCCAAATGCTCAAAGAGATAGAGAAATGGAAGGCAAAAACAGATCATTCTCTCAGACAGCTCTGAAATAACTCAAAGAACACCAATATTAGTCTTATAGGGATACCTGAAAACAATAAAGTGGCGTCACAAGGCACAGAGTCTCTTCTTTATGAGATTATGAAAGAGAACTTTCCAAACATGACAAGAGATGCTGAAATTCAAATAGCAGACAGTTTCAGAACCCCAGCACGACCTAAATAAGATATTCCCCAGGCACATCATAATTAACTTCACTAAAGTTAATATGAAGGAGAAAATTCTGAAAGCAGCCAGATGTAAAAAATCCATTACCTACAACAGGAAGACTATTAGAATAACTGCAGAACTCTCTGATCAAACCTTTCAAGCTAGAAGAGAATGGTCATTGACTATTAATCTCCTAAAACAAAATAACTTTCAACCCAGGATCCTATGTCCAGCTAAACTGAGTTTCATTTATGATGGAGAAATTAAATACTTTAATGAAATCCACATGTTGAAGAAATTTGCTATAACTAAACCAGCTCTCCAGGATGTTCTCAGACCTATCCTCCATAATGACCAGCATAGTCCTCCATCACAAAAGTAAAATCATCCAGAAACTTTTTATCAAATTTCAAATTCCACAGTGATGAAAGGATTAAAAATGTCCACTGGACTTTCTAAAGATTTATCGTTATTTTCAATTAATGTGAATAGCTTAAATTGTCCTCTAAAGAGGCATAGGTTGGCTGACTGGATACAAAAACTCAGGCCAGATATGTGTTGCTTACAGGAATCTCATCTTACCTTAAAAGATAAATATAGAATCAAGGTGAAGGGATGGTCATCTATAATCAAGGCAAATGGAAAAAAGAAAAAAGCAGGTGTTGTGATCTTATTCACAAAAACAATAGGCTTTAAAACAACCAAAGTAAGAAAGGATAAAGACGGATATCTCATATTTGTTAAAGGTACTACTCAATGTGATGAGATTTCAATTATTAATATTTATGTACCCAACCAGAATGCACCTCAATCTATAAGGAAAACGCTAATAGACATGAGTACCTTGATTTCTTCCAGCTCAACAGTAGTTGGAGATTTTAATACTCCTTTAGCAGTGTTGGATAGATCCTCCAAAAAGAAACTCAGTAAAGAAATTTTAGATTTAAACTTAACCATTCAACAGCTGGATTTAACAGACATCTATAGAACATTTCATCCTAATAAAATTGAATGCACATTCTTCTCATCACCCCATGGAACATACTCCAAAATTGATCACATCTTAGGTCACAAGTCTAACCTCAGCAAATTTAAAAGAATAGAAATTATTCCTTGCATCTTCTCTGACCATAATGGAATAAAAGTTTAACTTAGTAACAGCAGGAATCTGCATACTCATACAAAAACATAGAAGCTAAATAACATTACGCTGAAGGGTAGATGGGTCATAGATGAGATTAAGAAGGAAATTATCAATTTTTTGGAATAAAATGACAATGAAGACACGAATTATCAGAACCTCTGGGATACTCTGGGATACTGCATTTCTTAGAGGAAAATTCATAGCAATGTAAACCTTCCTCAAGAAAATGGAAAGAGAGGAAGTTAACAACTTAGTGGGATATCTTAAGCAACAGGAGAAGGAAGAACATTCCAACCCCAAACCGAGGAGAAGAAAAGAAATAACCAATATTAGAGCAGAGGAGATGGAGCAAGATGGCAGTCAGGACAGACATGTAGCCAATCTTTCCCTAGTCAACAGGTGAGAGGGAGGGGGCTCTGGATCTTTCCCCACGTGGATTATTGCAGTGGAAAGACAGCTGGAGATGTGCGACAAATTGGTGGATTGCTGTGTTTGAGGTGTAATTCAAAACCATGGACTTTGCTGTGCAGTTTTTCCCTTGCCCAGCCACGCTGGCCAGCATCTGGCCCCTCCCTCACGGAAGGCGGCAGTTCACAATTCACAAAATCTAGTTGATGAAAATTTTGATGAAGTGTGGATTCCTAAGCAGAGTTAGACATCCAGAAAGTGGTGCGCCTCAGAGTCACGGAGGGCTGGGCAGCCCAAAGGGAAATTCAGGGGAGGGGAACCCACCTGGGAAAACCCACAGACATTTTTAATTGTCGGAAATGGTGGACACCTTTTCACAGAACAGCAGGAGAAATTGAATAGTCCGTACCATCCCTGGTGGGGAATACTGGTGAGGTCTATCTGTTCAGGCTGCATGGGGAACTGGGGCTCAATGGAAGGACTCTGAGCCTCAGAAATTGGGGGAGACATCCCCACACACTGCAGCTGCAAGGGTGGTGGTGGCAGTGGTGGTGGAGGCAGTGGCGGCTGCCAGAGCAGTGGCAGCAGCAGTGGTGGCTAGAGCAGTGGCAACCAGCCCATGCCTCACAGCCAATTGCAGTTGCCAGTTCACGGGGTGAACGTGGGAGCAGAGTGGAAAAATTTGTGAAGTGTAGACTCCTCCACCAAGTTTGGAGGTCGGATAGGTGTGCCACCTGGAACAGAGCACCCGAACTGGGGCAACATTTAGGAAATAAACTTTTACAGAAGCTCCAAAAATGGCAACCGGCCATGTAAAGTGGTTACCCTGGTAACAAGGTAAACTGTAAATCAGGTCTAAGAACCACTCACAACGCCCACTGGCATTCAGAAAGTATATTGCATTATAAATTTATTCCTGTTAGAGTTGACATCTACCTCATACCTATAGCTGTGTATTTCTATATATATACAAGAATAATATTTTTGAGGTTGGTACCCTTTTTTTTTTTTCTTTTTCCCATTCTTTTCTTGGAGGAGCTATTTTTAATTTTTAATTTTTAATTTTTTTAATTTTATTTTTCTATTTTTACTTTTATTTTTCTTTTTTCTTTTTTCTTTTTTTAACTTTTTTACACACACTACTTTTCTTTGCTTTCTTTTCTTTCTATGTTCCTCTTCTTCCCTTCTTATGGTTTCTGAGAGTGCTTACATCGGATTTTTTAGAGGCTCTTTTTTCAATTATTTTATAATTATTATATTTATTGTAGATTTTGTTTGTTTTGTTTGTTTGTTTGTTTTGTCTGTATGTCTTTGTGTTTCTGACTGTACATGAATCTGTGGGCTTGTATGTCTGGTAGCCTTTTTATCTGTTTATTAGTTCATTTGGTCTCAATGTGATTGGTGTTCTGCTAAATCCTCAGGTTGGCTATTTTCCCTAACTTCTATTTTCACATCCAACAAGAACAAGGGGAAATAGGGTACTACAGCTGATTGGAGCCAGCTCCCAACCAGCCAGAGAGAGATAATAGCCAGAAAGACCCCAACTAAGCCGAAGGAGGGGAGCTGAGCTGAGAGATGAGATAGATAATTGCTCGCCCTGGTGAGGCAAGCTTTGACACCAAAGAAACTGTTTTCTGTGCAGATCTCATCCCAAAGAGGTTGTGTGGCCATCCCCTCCCCTATGAGAGATGCTTATTTACTGTGTGATCTCTACTTATGAGCAATAAACTGAGGCTCTCCTTCCTCACCCCACTGGAGGGAATTTCTGGATGTTATGACTCCTTCTCAAGAGAACCCCTACTCAGAGTCTAGGAACTCCCTTGTCAGGTAGGAAATTTGTACAAATGTTTTCCTTGCCACCTTGATCCTTCAGTCTACCCTTCCACCCCCAGCCTGGCAGTCTAGAAGTCCAACTCCTCCAGAATCCAGATTGTCTGCATTTCTTAGCTAGGACCAGGCATTGCATAGATGGTGGCTGTACAGCTGTGCTATACCTGTGAATCCAGTAAATGTACAGGAAGACATAGAGGGAAAGGTAACTGACCTGGCCCAAAGAAAAAGAGTATCTCAGCAGCAGACAGAGGCCTAGGTTCCTGCACTGGGTTGTGGCTCTGAAGTTGCTGAGGTGCACGAATCTGAGAGGAGACACCTCCCACCCAACATCAGCATTAGTAGAGTAATCCTGCTGGGGTCTAACTTTGGAGAGTCAACTCCCCAACTCTGTGGCCTTCCAGAGGGAAGAAGACCTCTCACTATAGGGATTCCAGTACTGCAGAACAGCAGCAACAAAGGTGCAGTGGCTGAGGGAGAAATTCTTTTGCTGCGTGGATATCCTTAGGTTTGGACTGAACTCAGGTGGAACTTTCTTCAGCTGCCATTGAGCATCTGAAGCAGGCAGACCCCAGCCTCCCCTGCTGGATAGTGGTAGACTGTTCTATCCACGAGGAGGAGACAATGACCTCACTTTGATTCTGGTGGGCACATAGCCCTGGCACATTTGCTTATTGGACAGAGCAGGGCCAAAGAGACTGGGCCATAGAGACTGCCAGAAAGACTACCAGGGACTGGGGTGACCAGAGTCTGGTGGTAAAGGATGACCAAAGTGAGGTAAGAGACATCAAACCCCTGGCTCTAAACCTCCCACTGGATGGGCATTTCCTACTCCTCAGATAACCAAAGGTGCTCAAATCACACTCGAGTTGCCATTAGACCATGAACATCTAGTTGCTGGGGTCCTCTTGAACTCTCCAGCTACAGAGTGGGGGGCTGTAGGGAACAATTGGTCTGGAACTCTTGAACTAGACAAATTATATGAGGATCCTCCAAAGTAGATCCTAGGTTTTTCTGTAGTGGGAAGGTTTGATTGTCCTCTTCCATATATTACTAGTGGGGGATGGGATGTCCTAGTTGCTTGTATACCACCGAAGCTGAGACTGCAACCCAGGGTTACTGATACACTAGGACTAGAGAGAGATCAGCTGAATACAAGACAGAGCCACCTACTCCCACTACACTAAGCAGGCCTCTAGAGTCACAAACTGCAATACTGTACAGGTACTTTGCAAAATTGTAGAGGAAAAGCTGCAGTCACATGTCCCAGCTCCTAGGTGATGGGCTAGATGTTTCCAGTCCAATTTCACCAGTCCTGCTCATGTAGCTAAATGCTGAAAAACAATCAAGTGGTGGAATCAGTGGAAAAACTCTGGCAACATGAATAAACAAAACAGTTCAACTCCCCCAAGGAATGACAAACCAGCCAATCCAGAGGAACCCATCCACAAACAGATAGCTGAGATGTCTGAAATCAAATTCAGAATTTGGATTGTAAACAAGATTAACAAAATGGAAGTAAAGATGGAGGTAGAAATTGTGGGATTAATTCAGAAGATGTCTCAAGAATTCAACCAATTCAAAGACAACATGACCAAAGATTTTGACACATTGAGACAAGAAGTTGCAGCCCTCAAAGATCCAAGAAATACAGTAGAATTCCTCAGTAACAAAATGGAGCAAGCAGAGGAAAAGATTTCTAACACTAAAGACAGAGCTTTTGAACACTCCCAAACACTCAAGGAGCAAGAGAAATGGAAGGCAAAAACGCATCATTCTCTCAGAGAGCTCTGGGATAACTCAAAGAAAGCCAATATTCGTCTCATAGGGATACCTGAAAGCGACAAACTGGCTTCACAAGATACAGAGTCCCATCTTCTTGAGATTATGAAAGAGAATTTTCCAGACATGCCTAGAGACTCTGAAATTCAGATAGCAGACAGTCTCAGAACCCCAGCACAATTCAACCCAAATAAGACATCACCCAGGCACATCATAGTCAACTTCACTAAAGTTAATATGAAGGAGAAGATTCTAAAAGCAGCCAGACACAAGAAACCCATTACCTACAAGGGGAAGTTATAAGAAGGTTGAGCTATTTCTGCTCAAACCTTTCAAGCTAGAAGGGAGTGGCCATCGACTTTTAACCTCCTAGAACAAAATAACTTCCAACCCAGGATCCTATATCCAGCCAAACTGAGTTTCATTTATGATGGAGAAATTAAATACTTTAATGACATCCATATGTGAAGAAGTATGCCATCACTAAACCAGCTCTCAAGGATATTCTCAGACCTATCCTCCATAATGATCAGAGCAAACCTCCAACACAAAAGTAAACTCACTCAGAAACTTTAGACCAAATTCCAAACTCCACAATGGTGAAAGGATTAAAAATACCCACTTCTCTTTCAAAAGGCTTATCATTATTTTCAATTAATGTGAATGGTTTAAATTGTCCTCTAAAGAGTCACAGGATGGCTGACTGGATAAAAATATTCAGATCAGGCTCAGCGCCTGTGGCTCAATGGGCTAAGGCACCAGCCACGTACACCTGAGTTGGCAGGTTCAAATCCAGCCTGGGCCCGCCAAACAACAATGACGGCTGCAAACAAAAAATGGCAAAGTGTTGTGGTGGGCGCCTGTGGTCCCAGCTACTTGGGAGGCAGAGGCAGGAGATTCACTTGAGCCCAGGAATTGGAGGTTGCTGTGAGCTGTGATGCCACAGCACTATATCCAGGGTGACAGCTTGAGGCTCTGTCTCAAAAAAAAAAAAAAATATTCAGACCAGATATCTGCTCCATATAAGAATCTCATCCTACCTTAAAAGATAAATATAGAATCAAGGTGAAGGGATGGTCATCTATATTCCAGGCAAATGGAAAGCAGAAAAAAGCAGGTGTTGCAATCATATTCACAAATACACTAGGCTTTAAACCAACCAAAGTAGGTAAAGATAAAATTGGGCATTTTTTATTTGTTAAAGGTAATACTCAAAATGATAAGGTTTCAATCGTTAATATTTATGTACCCAACCAGAATGCACCTCAATTTATAAGAGAAACTAACAGACATGAGAAACTTTATCTCCCCCAGCTTCATAATAGTCGGAGATTTTAACATTCCTTTAACAGTGTTGGTCAGATCCTCCAAAAAGAAGCTAAGCACAGAAATTCTAGATTTAAACTTAACCATACAACATTTGGAGTTAACATACATCTACCGAACATTTCATCCCAACAAAACTGAATACACATACTTCTCATCAGCCCATGGATCATGCTCCAAAATGGACCACATCTTAGGTCACAAGTCTAATCTCAGCAAATTTAAAAACATAGAAATTATTCCTTGCATCTTCTCAGACCATCCTGGAATAAAAGTTGAACTCAATAACAACATGAATATGCATGCTCAAACAAAAACATGGCAGCTAAACAACCTCATGCTGAAGGAAAGAGGGGTCATTGATGAGATTAAGCAGGAAATTTCCAACTTTTTGGAACAAAATGACAATGAAGACATGAATTATCAGAACCTCTGGGATACTGCAAACGCAGTCCATAGAGGGAAATTTATAGCACTACAAACATTCCTCAAGACAACAGAAAGAGAAGAAGTTAACAACTTCATGGGACATCTTAAACTGGAAAAATCAGAACATTCCAATCCCAAACCTAGCAGAAGAAAAGAAATAACAAAAATTAGAGCAGAATTAAATGAAATTGAATATTAAAGAATTATACAATAGAACAATATATCAAAATTTGTTTTTTTGAAAATGTCAATAAAATAGATAAACCTTTGGCTAACTTAACCAGGAAAAAAAGAGTAAAATCTCTAATCTCATCAATAAGAAATGGTAAAGATGAAATAGCAACTGACTCTTCAGACATTCAAAAAAATCCTTAATGAATACTACAAGAAACTTTACTCTCAGAAACATGAAAATCTGAAGGAAATTGACCAATACTTGGAAGTACACAACCTACAAGACTTAGGCAGAATGAAGTGGAAATGATGAACACACTGATATCAAGTTCTGAAATAGCATCAATTATACAAAAGCTCCCTAAAAAGAAAAGCATGGGACCACATGGCTTCACGTCAGAATTCTACCAAACCTTTAAAGAAAAACTAGTACCTATATTACTCAACCTTTTCCAAAATATAGAAAAAGAAGGAATATTACCCAACACATTCCATGAAGCAAACATCACCTTGATCCCGAAACCAGGAAAACATCCAACAAAAAAAGAAAAATATAGACCAATATCACTAATGAATATTGATGCAAAAATATTTAATAAAGTCCTAGCAATTAGAATCCAGCAACACATCAAACAAATTATACACCATGACCAAGTGGGCTTTATCCCAGGATCTCAAGGCAGGTTCAATATGTGTAAATCTACAAATGTAATCCAGCACATAATCAAATTAAAAATTAAAGACCATATGATTCTCTCAATTGACGCAGAAAAAGCTTTTGACAATATCCAGCATCCCTTCATGATCAGAACACTAAAGAAAATTGGTATTGAAGGGACATTTCTTAAACTGATAGAGGCCATCTACAGCAAATCCTCAGCCAATATGGCATTGAATGGAGATAAATTGAAACCATTCCAATCTGGAACCAGGCAAGATTGCCCATGGTCTCCATTGCTCTTTAACATTGTAATGGAAGTTTTAGCCATTGCAATTAGGGAAGAAAAGGCGATCAAGGGTATCCACATAGGTTCAGAGGAGATCAAACTTTCACTCTTCACAGACGATATGATTGTATATCTGGAAAATATCAGGGATTCGACTATAAAACCTTTAGAAGTGATCAAGGAATACAGCAGTTTATCTGGCTACAAAATCAACACTCATAAATCAGAAGCTTTTATATACACCAATAACAACCAAACCAAAAAAACAGTCAAAAACTCCATTCCTTACACAACAGTACCAAAGAAGATGAAATATTTGGGAGTCTACCTAAAAAAGGAAGTGAAAGATCTCTATAAAGAGAAGTATGAAAATCTAAGAAAAGAAATCACTGAACAATGAACAAATGGAAAAACATACCAAGCTCATGGTTGGGAAGAATCAACATTGTTAAATTCTCCATACTACCCAACACAATATCCAATTTTAATGCAATTCCTATTAAAACTCCATTGTCATATTATAAAAATCTCAAAAAAAAACCCTTTATTTTATATGGAATCAGAAGAAACCTCAAATAGCCAAGATATTACTCAGAAATAAAAACAAAGTCGGAGGAATAATGCTACCAGACCTGAGACTGTACTATAAATTGATAGTGATGAAAACAGCATGATACTGGCACAAAAACAGAGAGGTAGACGTTTGGAACAGAATAGAGAACCAAGAGATGAATCCAGCTACTTCCTGCTATTTGATCTTCAACAAGCCAATTAAAAACATTCAGTGGGGAAAAGACTTTCTATTTAAGAAATGGTGCTGGGAGACCTGGCTGGAGACCTGTAGAAGAGTGAAACTGTATCCACACCTTTCACCACTAATGAAGATAGACTCACAGTGGATTAAAGATTTAAACTTAAGACATGAAACTATGAAAATACTAGAAGAAAGTGCAGGGAACACTCTTGAAAGAATTGGCCTGGGTGAATACTTTATGAGGAGGACCCCCCAGGCAATTGAAGCAGTATCAAAAATTCACTACTGGGACTTGAAGAAAATAAAAAGCTTCTGCATGGCCAAGAATATAGTAAGTATAGAAAGCAGATAGCCCTTGGAATGGGAGAAAATATTTGCAGGCTATGCCTCTGACAAAGGTTTAATAACCAGGATCCACAGAGAACTCAAATGTATTAGCAAGAAAAGAACAAGTGATCCCATCTCAGGATGGGCAAAGGATCTGAGGAGAAATTTCTCTAAAGAAGGCAGGTGCATGGCCTTCAGACACATGAAAAAATGCTCACTATCCTTAATCATCAGAGTAATGCAAATCAAAACTACCTTGAGAAATCATCTAACTCTAGTAAGATTAGCTCACATAACAAAATCCCAAACCAGAGATGTTGGCATGGATGTGGAGAAAAGGGAACACTTCTACATTGCTGGTGGGAATACAAACTAATACGTTCCTTTTGGAAAGACGTTTGGAGAATACTCAGAGATCTAAAAATAGATCTGCCATTTTATCCTTTAATTCCTTTACTTGGTATATACCCAGAGAACCAAAAATAACATTATAACAAAGATATCTGTACCAGATTATTTATTGCAGCCCAATTCATAACTGCTAAATCATGGAAGAAGCCCAAGTGCCCATCAATCCACAAATGGATTAATAAACTGTGGTACATGCATACTATGGAATATTATGCAGCCGTAAAGAAGGATGATGACTTTACCTCTTTCATATTTACATGGATAGAGCTGGAACACATTCTTCATAACAAAGTATCTCAAGAATGGAAGAAAAAGTATCCAATGTCTCAGCCCTACTATGAAGCTAAATTATAGCTTTCATATGTAGGCTATAATGCAATTATAGCACAAGATATAGGGAAACATGTAAGGGAGGGAAGGGAGAGTGGGAGGGTGGGTGGAGAGAGGGTAAATGGTGGGATCACACTTATGGTGCATCTTAGAAGGGACAGGTGAAACCTACTAAATGCAGAACACAAATGTTTTCACATAATAAAGGAGAAAATCTCATGAAGATTATGTCTATCAGTTGGATGAAAATAATTCAGATTGTATATGAGACCCACACACTGTACCCCCATGATTGCACTAATGTACACAGCTATGATTTAATAAATAAATAAATAAATGAATAAATAAATAAATAAATAACAAAATTAGAGCAGAAATAAATGAAATTGAAAAACAAAAGAATTATACAACAGATCAGTAGATCAAAAATTTGTATTTTGAAAAGGTCATTAACATAGATAAACCTTGGAGGGGCAGAGCAAGATGGCTAACTGGAAGCAGCTTCTGAAAAAGGCTCCTGTTCAAAAGGGAAGATAACCTACAGAAACTGTGCAATTAAGCTGAATACTGGGAGTCCAGCTGAGAGAGAGAAATGATTTCTGCAGGTCACCTGTGCTGAGACTGGCTGCGACCCCAAGAAAGCAAGCTTCAGGTACAAAATTCATCTGAAAGGAAGAGTGTCTGTCCCCTCCCCCAAGAAAGCTCTGAGTTTCTAGCTTTTCTGTTTCTTTTCTTTTTTTCTTGTCTTTTGCTCCTGCAGGTTTTCTACAGATAAGTGGTGAACTGTGGACCTCTTGTCTCACCCCACAGAAGAGTGCTGTGGAAGTGAGGTGTGCTTCCCCTGAGCACCACAGTGAGACTCAGAAAACTCTATTCCTAGGCAGAAAAACTGAACTAAAGTTTTCTCCACCATTCTGAACTTACTGTGCACCTTTGCCCCCTTACCTGATGAACCAGAAGCCTAACCCCCACTGAGACTGAGAGAGGAGGTCTCTGAGAAGCGTCCCCATGCCCGCCTGCCAGAACAAGTGCCCCACTGAGAAAAGACTCCGTGGTGGCTGTCGTGAGCCTCCCTCCCCTCAGGCCAGTGAGGCCACAGACAAGTGCCTAGCCCTGCGCCCCATGTTTGCTGGCCTTCTGCAGGCCCGCCGTCTGTTAGAAACTCTGTTGGCTACCGCCAGGCATCTGCAGGTCTGCCCCTGGCCAGAAACTCCCCCAGCGACTGCGCAGGCCTCAGCCTAGCACCTGCAGGGCCCCCGCAGGCTGGTCTCTGGCCAGTAAATCCCCTGGTGAGCGTGCGGCCCTGCGCCCCAAGGCTACAGAGCTTCCGCAGGCCTGCCTTCTGCCAAGAACTCTGCCTACAACCGCCAGGCATCTGCAGGCCCATCCCCCATACAGGAATTCTCTGGGTAGCTGCCTGGCCCTGCGCCCCTTGCTTGCTGGGTTTCTGCAGGTCCGCCGTCTCTTAGAAACTCTGTTGGCAACCGCCAGGCCACTGCAGGTCTGCCCCCGGCCAGAAACTCCCCCAGCGACTGCGCAGGCTTCCACCTGGCACCCACAGGGCCCCCGCAGGTCAGCCTCTGGCCAGTAAATCCCCTGGCGATTGTGCAGCCCTGCACCAAAGCCTGCAGGGCTTTGGCAGGTCTGCCTTCTGCTAGGAACTCCACCTACAACCACCAGGCCTCTGCAGGCCCGTCTCCCAGCCTGGAATTCCCCCAGTAGCTGCCTGGCTATGTGCTCCATGCTTACTGTACTTCCGCAGGCCCGTCGTCTGCTAGAAACTCTGCTGGCAATCGCCAGGCCTCTCCAGGTCTGCCCCTGGCCAGGAACTCCCACAGCGACTGTGTGGACCTCTGTCTGGCACCTGCAGGTGCCCCGCAGGTCTGCCCCTGGCCAGTTAATCCCCTGGCGAAGTGCAGCCCAGTACCCCAAGCCTGCAGGGCTTTTGCAGGTACATCTTCTGCCAGGAACTCTGCCTGCATCCATCAGTCCTCTGCAGGGCAGCCCACGGCCAGGAACTCACATGGCAACTGCCTATCCCTGCACCCGGGCTTGCTGGATTTCAGCAGGTCCGCCACCTGCTAGAGACTCTGCCAGCAACAGCCAGGCCTCTGTAGTTCTGCCCCCAGCCAGGAACTCCCAGGGTTACCACACAGGCCTCTGCGTAGTACCCGCAGGGCCCCTGCAGGTCTGCCCCTGGCCAGTAAATCCCCTGGCGACTGTGCGGCCCCACGCCCAAGCCTGCAGGGCATCCTCAGCCCTGCCTTCTTCCAGTAACTTTGACTGCAACCTCCAGGCTTCTGCAGGCCCACCCCGGGCAATGAACTCCCCAGGCGACCACCTGACCCATGCTTGCTGGGCTTCTGCAGGTCCACCATCTGCTACAGATTCTGCTGGCAACTGTCAGGCCTCCACAGGTCTGCCCCTGGCCAGGAACTCCCCTGGTGATTGCACGGGCCTCCACCTGACACCCGCAGGGCACCTACAGACCCGTCCCTGGCCAAGGACAGTCCCGGCATCTGTGTGGGCTTCCACCTGGCACCCAAGGGGCCTCTGCAGACAACCTTCTGCTAGGGACTCCACTGGCCACTGCCAGGCCTCTGTAGGCCTGCCGCCAGCCAGGAACTCACCCGGGAAACACGTAGCCCTGCATCCCACACTTGCCGGGCTTCTGTAGGTCTGCTTTCTGCCAGGGATTCCACCCATGACCTCCAGACCCCCAGCCAGGGTCACTCCCAGAGACTGCATGGGACTCCACTTGGCAGCCATGGGGCCTCCGCAGGCCAGCCTTTTCCCAAGGACCCCACCAGCATCCGCCAGGCCTCTCTGCAGGCCCACCGCCGACCAAAAACTTCCTGGACAACCGCATGGTCCTGCACCCACCACTTGAAGGGCCAGATGCAACGGTGAAAAACAACCATGGATCAGAATCAATGGAAAAACTCTGGCAATATGAATAATCAGAGTGGACCAACCCCTCCAAGTAACGACAAGGCAGACACAGCACAAGATCTCCTGCATAGGCAAATGGCTGAGATGTCTGAAATCGAATTCAGAATCTGGATTGCAAATAAGATCAGTGGAATGGAGGAAAAGATGGAATTAGAAT